>JASANE010003955.1:0-89002 GCA_030248225.1 Trileptium ribeirensis
ATCGCTTCATAGAAAACGCAGACTGTTCATGCAAATCCTCACAGTCACGTAAAACTCCTACAGTTGTGCGGAGTGTCTAGAAAAGCTACATGCGGAAACGGTGTGCGCCTCATGAGACCGTTGGACAACTTAGAGTCATTTTGCACACAACTTAACTTAAACGCCCATAAGGTCGTGGTTACGGTGCAAATAAACTGTTGCGCATCGATTTCTCGACAGATCACAATATGAGGTAAAATGGATATTTTCCAGTATTTTACTTTTTAAACGTGAAGTATTTAAAGCTAGCTTCTAACATAGCTTACGGACATAACTACTGTAGCTAGCCACAATATATATACGGAATTATTTTGCTAAGGCTGGATAAAAGGACCATCCTTTGGTCCTGTATCCCGCCGGAACATAGGTGCGCAATTCGTTGGCTGAATCCTGTAGTAGGTCTCGGCGAGTGGCAGACCAAGGACATGCTTGTTCATAGGGGAGAGAGGGAGATTACACCACTGAGGCTCGGACCCTCCGTGGGCGTCGTGGATCCCCCGGGTGGAAAACTAATCTCCAGGCCCCACGCCGAGTGCGGGGCTTGGCGTTGAGGGAAGCGTGCGGATCCTCGAGCGGGGGGGGGGTGGTGCTGTGGGTCGGAGGTGGGGGGGGGGCGGTGTGGCGCATCGGAGGGGCAGTGGGGCAGCGCCTCAGGGGAGGGGATGCAGCGGCTAGGCGGAGAACTGTGCGGCGGCTTGGGGAAGAAAAAGGTGTGCGACGCCCGCGGGAGCGAGCTGCGTCTCGGTGGGGTGCGAAGCTTCGGCGGGAGCGTGCGATGCCTCTAGGGAGCGCAACGCCTAGGGCAGCATGCGTGCCGTGTCGGAGGATTTGAGAGGATGCGGCACTTCAGTGAGCGGGGACGGCTCGGCGGCGGGGTGCAACGCCTCGAAGTGAGTGCCGCGCCTGGGGCGGTATGCATGGTCCCTCAGGTGGAGAGGCCCGGCCGCTCGTGGTAGGGAAAGGTGTGATACGTTTCGGGGAGGGAAGGCAACGCCTCGAAGGCTCGGTGCGACGCGTCGGTGGGAGGGTTAATGCGGCCCCTCGGGGGTCGCGGCAGCGCCTCGGTGGGGGCGAAGCCTCAGCGGCACAGTGCGACACGTCTAGAGAGTGCAACGTCTGGGGCAGCGTGTGTGCCGCCTCGCGGGGTGTGGGGATGCGGAACTTCTGTGAGCGGGGACGCCTCAGCGGCGTGGTGCGACGCCTCTTGGGAGTTCGACGCATCGACATGAGTTGGCGCCTGGGGCGGTTTGCATGGTGCCCCAAGTGGGGAGGCCCGGTGGTTCGGGGTAGGGCGACTGGTGATACGTCTCGGGAAGGGGGGGCAACGCCTAGAAGGTCGGTTTGGCGCCTCGGAGGGCGTGTGCAGCCCCTCGGGAGAGGGGTGGTGTGGCTCGGTATGGAGGTGGCCCCTCGGTGGTGCCAGGGTACGACGCCTAAGGCAGCGTGCGTGCCGTGTCGGAGAGTGGGATGGGGTGCGCCATTTCGGTGAGCAGTAACGCCTCTGCGGCGGGGTGCGACGCCTCAACGTGAGTACGGCGCCTGGTGCTTTATGTATGGTGCCTCAGCAGGAGAGGCGGCTCGGAGTAGGGGAGGGGTGATACATAGACCTCGGGGAGGGAAGGCGCCGCTTCTAACGCTCAGTGTGGCGCTTCGGGGGAGGGGCGAGTGCGGACCCTTGGGGGGCGGCTCCTCGGGGAGGTGGGGCGACACCTCGGTGGGGGGCGAAGCCTCGGCCGCAGGGTGCGAGGCCTGTGGGGAGTGCAACGCCTGGAGTTAGCGTGCGCGCCGTGTCGAAGAGTGGGAGGGGATGCGCCACTTCAGTGCGTGGGGACGCCTCGCCAGCGGGGTACGACGCCTCTGGTGAGTAGGACGCCTTGGGGTGAGTGCGACGCTTGGGACGGGAGGTCCGGCAGCTCGAGGCAGGGAGGGGTTGATACGCCTCGGGGAAGGGGTAACGCCTCGAAGGGGCGGTGCGGCGTCTCGGGGGGGGGGCGAATGCTGCCCCTCAGGCAGAAAGGGGGTACGGCTCGGTGTGGTGGCGGCACCTCGGTGGAGGCGAGGGAGCGCGGCGCCTCGGTGGGGGTGGGACGGCGCTTCGGTAGGGGGTGGGGCGATGCTTCGGTGGAGGTGGGGCGACGCCCCGTTGGGGGGCGAAGCATCCGCCGTACGGTGCGACGCCTCAGGGTAGGGGAGGCGTGAGGGGATACAAGGCGCCTTGGGTGAGCGAAGGGATGCGGCTCCTCCGGAGGTGTGTGATGCCTCGAAGGTTGTGCGGTGCTTCGGGGGAGGGGTGAAGGAAAGGGGTTGCAGCGCCTTGGCATGGTGGTGCGCCGCTTCAGAGGAGTGGGCTCGGAGGAAGGCGTGCGACGCCTCGCAGTGAGCGAGCGTCGGGGAGTGCGGATTCTCGAGCGTGCGGTGGGCGCCCCCCCCCCTCTCGTGAAATCTGAATCCGCTACAGTATGTTGCTATTTTTGTTAAATATCGCCAATTTATATCTGTTGTGAAGTTGGGCAGGGATAGCTCGGTCTATAGAGCGTCTGTCTGCTTGCGGAACCAAAGATAGAAGGTAGTGGATTCCAATCCCACACCAGACCAACTATTCAGACAGTTGCCAGTTACTATCGTTAGCTCTAACACGTGTTACCTAACATGAAGGTCGCGCTACGGGGGGTCGGATACTACTGACGGGCATAAGTCTAATATCGGGGCCCAAGAAATGAAAAAAATTTTTTGCTCCGATTTGCCTAAAATTTTGCATACGGGGGTTTTCCAGTATGGGGAATTCATTTTTGACACTTTTAGCGAAAAAAAATTTTTTGACCAAAAAAATTTTTTTTGACCCAAAAAATTTTGAAAAAAATTTTTTTTGCCGAAATTCACCCAAAACCATTTTTTGATGCCAACAGAAAAATCAACATATTCAACTTACTTTTTGGATTTGATGCAGTGCAGCTTGGTGAGCGCAACTAAGCAGCATCTTTTAAATTTCGTCGAGAGTCTTTATTTTTTCTCACGCTTGCTATCTGGCTTTGTAATTGTTGCCTCGTCTTCTCACATTTCGTTTACTTTTTCTCACGCTAGCTAATTTTGTAACACTTTCATCGTTTACCGCCTGCTTAGTTTTTGTTTGGATCCGAATGCTTTTTGGAAATGGATGTTTTTGAGATAACAGAACAGCTAAGGGACGAACGAGCTGCCGTTGCATTTTTGCAGCGGCATAACATCATACACACTCAAGTAGAGTGTCCGGTTTGTGCACGTGAAAGGAATCCCTGTAATTAGCTAAGACAGCCAGCAACGCAGCGCCCAGTGGGTGGTAGGACGGGGTATGGGGCGGAAACTCCGCCAAGCAAAGATTTGCTTGACTGTCCCAAGCCAGCAAAAGGAGGAGGGACGCCCGAATTCCAGCTCTATGTTCGCAAAGTGTATTATGAAGAAGGACTCTCGACGAAATTTAAGAGATGCTGCTTAGTTGCGCTCACCAAGCTGCACTGCATCAAATCCAAAAAGTAAGTTGAATATGTTGATTTTTCTGTTGGCATCAAAAAATGGTTTTGGGTGAATTTCGGCAAAAAAAATTTTTTTCAAAATTTTTTGGGTCAAAAAAAATTTTTTTGGTCAAAAAATTTTTTTTCGCTAAAAGTGTCAAAAATGAATTCCCCATACTGGAAAACCCCCGTATGCAAAATTTTAGGCAAATCGGAGCAAAAATTTTTTTCATTTCTTGGGCCCCGATATTAGACTTATGCCCTTGCTAGGTCCAAAATTTTCCCTGCCTGGAGACGGCCAGTCGTTCGACTATAAAGCCAACCGTTAGCCCCAACACTACCCGGCACTATTTAATGAGACC
The DNA here is from genome assembly GCA_030248225.1 of Trileptium ribeirensis. Classification (NCBI taxonomy): domain Eukaryota; kingdom Metazoa; phylum Nematoda; class Enoplea; order Enoplida; family Thoracostomopsidae; genus Trileptium; species Trileptium ribeirensis. The sequence goes on from JASANE010003955.1 coordinate 3,890, forward strand.
ATGTCACTTTAATTGAAACTACCGTAGCAGCGCATTCAAATCATACAATCTGTCATGCCAGATGAACTGTTAGTAGATTCCATCACGCCTGCTACACATATGTGCCGATGCTGTTATACATGCCGGAACACAATTTGTAATTTGTGGTATGCCAGTTAAAACAGGTTGTAGTAGACAGTGGTAATGCCAAGTCCACCAATTTGTAGATGTTGGCGTCTACAGTCAGAGAGTAGCTGGCATGACAGTTCACAAGCTAGGAGCATTTATTTGGTATGCCAAGCTCCGAAAACTGACTTTCTTATCAGCCCATGTGTGATAGAATACATGAAAAGCTGATACCGGACTTATTTTGAACTTAAATTTCGAAAAAAACGTAACAAGCGTTGCGACACAGATTCCGTTATGTCACAAATCTGCCCCTACGACAGTAGACGATGCTAATTCAGAAAAAGCCACTAGATCTATCCTGGCTACTGCCTAACAGCAAGCTTACGCAAAAGTGAAGTGTAGTTCAGCCCTAAACAATGTTGAAGCAAAATTGAGCAGTACCCTAACCCCAATGGTGGTGGCTCATCCGCAAATAATTACCTGATCGCTGATTTTTGCTAAACCTACGGTCTACGATTGTAAAAAAACAGACGTGTCTGCAAAGCCTTGTAAGTCACAGTAAGAAGCACTTCTTTCTGTTTACTGTAAGCGTAGTAAAAATCAAGAATGGCGTCCACGTAGTCTATATAAAGTGCATTAGCACTTTCGAATGAGGTGATGGCAAGGGACAATAACTGGACGCGTTGGTGGTTTATAGTTTATTGAAGCATCGTTTTGATCAACTTAATTTTTGAGAAACTACGGTCCTCCACTGCCAAAGAACCAGATACGAGCAGCAAAACCAGCTGCGATTTCTGGGTTGTAGTAAATTTCCACCAGATGGTTTTTGTTGATGAAGTCCAAGCCATGTTGCACAGAAGCAGCGCTTAACACTACTTGTCGCGGTATAGGGCATATAAAATGACTCTATCTCAGAACAAAGTTCAGTGGATAGAAAAATGGTTAAAAAATTGGCGCTAAAGCTATCTATTTCTTCAGAAAACCCCGTATCCTTAGTGCTGTAGAGCAACCCAACTAAGTAAGTTCTTCAACTTGATCCAAACTATCCCACAATACAGCAACGTTCGATTTACCAGCCGCAAGAATTAGATCGCTGTTCGGCAGTTTCCGGGACCTTCATCTCCTCTCTCATAAGCGCAGTACCAATTTTTCCGCGATGCGAACCGCGGGAACCACTGGCTTTAGTTCTCCAATTAATTAGGCCAAAAATGCCCATGGAGGGGAGGCAGTTATCCCTAATGGCCATACCCCCAATCCAAACGTCTTCTAACACTCGCGTCCCCACGCGGCCGAAGGTGCGACGAAATTTTTGCAAAAATAGGGTGAAAGTTCGCAAACAATTAGCGTACATTTGGCAAAAAATAGAGTAGAGTAAAATTGTCCCAAATTGGCAAAAAATTGACGAAAATTCTAGCAAAATTTGGAAAAATTTTGAGTCCCACCAACATTATAAAACGCTACTTCCTAACGCCTGCTCCCCTCCCCCACCTTACATCACTGACAATTTGCCCCGATGCGGAAGGATTTTCGGTTCCTACAGCTTAAATGAAGCCATATCTCCAGTTTCTGCTATTCTTTTCTCACGAACTTTGAGGACCTTCATACCGCAGCGTGCTAAGAACTCCCAGCATCTTGGCATACTCCTTCAGGATATCACCTTCCAATAAATCGCATACACGTCGTAGATGTTCGCGATGGTGCCAAAGCATGTAGCTGCGATCAAGCTGTATCTGTTCAGCGAAATTGAAAGAAGCAAGCACAGAACCCTTTACAAATAAGTTCTAGCACCACCACGTGAATCTCACGATATTTTCCTTTTATGCTGAAGCAACATTTGTAAATATTCAATCGTGTCCATTGCCACTCGTACAACACTAAGTGGCCAAAATCAAATGCAGTTCTCGATATATTAAGCTAAGATCATTATATAAGTCACACATTAATCATAAGAGTCGGGTATATTGCCTATGCTGTTGTTTTTTTCTAATCTTATAACGTAACATCCTTCAGGGCTACCTGATCCCACTAAGTCATAAAATATCCCAACGCCTAAAGACGCAGAGAAAATGGACAAAAAATCTGGAAATTGGTAAAAATGCTAGTAAATTTTCAAAATTCGAGTTCCTAAACACTTCATAAATTTCTCCCCGCCCCATATCTAACATACCAAGAGCTTCCCACGCCCGGTTTCCAACTCCTGGAATTTCGGACCTCGTCCATGTAGATCCTAGTGGTGCACGCATTTTCCACACTGTCTTTTGTAACGCGATCGATGCACGTTTATAGATTGTTGATGCTAAATTATCCTATTCCATGACTGTTGGAATGACCGTACTTTTTTCATGACTGATACAATATTTTTGGTCTGTAATTTTGAGTTGTATAAACTTGAGAAATTTCCTAGGCCGAGACGACTGTTATAAATTTGTAGAAAGAAGAAAACAAGTTTCAGGAAAATCATTACAATAAACTATTTCTGATAAATTCTGAAAGATGAAACATGTTTGTCTCCTAGCTTATAGATTAATTTATTATGCACATTAGTAACAGAATGAGGTTCTGGCAGTGTTAAAGCAAGTCAATCGCCGGCTAGCTTGTAGACGTATCGTTGTAACGCCATTTAGTTTAGTCTTTTGATTTAGTAGTTTGTTTGGTTCTTGCTATGTGTCTGACTCCGTTATATATATGCTGCTGTGCCAGCATATGGTTTTCTTTGACGCCATAATAAATATATCGCCCTTATTTAAGATACAACAAATTTTAATAAGTATTGAACCAAATCAACGCCTAACAACGATACATTAATAAAAATCATAGTATGCACATAATGCAAATAGATAATACGACTAATAAACGTTTACATTTAAAAATTTCGCCTGTTTCCAAGTTTGTAACATTGTCTTGCTACACAGCTTTCGATTTACAGACGGCAGTTACAGTGAAAACTGAAATGTCATCACTTACACATGAACACTGAAGGTATATACACGCTAGTAATACAGGTATATAATATCGGCATTTTGAAGTCCTTCTAATTATTAATAATCTGCTGTCCCGATATGTAAAGAAAATGCCCGGTCTCCGTTTGCCCTACTTTTCGGTCCGAACCATGTCAGAGTCGTCTGAAGGCACAATATGGAGTCCTCACATCCGGTCATTCCCGCACGTACGTATGCAACTTAATTTGCCGAGCCATGTGGGATTAAAGCATGAGTCATCCACCTGGCCAAGGTTCGAACACACCACCACCTTACAATCTATAGTTCAACACTCGCTCTACCGATGGAGCTACTGCCTCCTGCCTCCACATGTATTTTTATACTCTAAGTGAGCGCCACAGCTACAATCATCACATTTCCAACATGTACACAGATATAACACATGATACAACCGACAAGCAATTACCAATAGTGAAATAACATTCTGAGCTGAGGATTGTAACACTAGCGTCGCCTTACCTAGGCCACAATAAAACCTACATATTCACCCTTCACCTGCGGTGAGCTCCTACGAGCGGAAATCAGAGATACGAGAGGGCGATTTCCTTCCAAGCTACCAGGAAGTAAAAGTGATTACTGGGCGTCATATTGGATGACTTTCGATAAACACGCCGTTAACTATTATTTTCCTACTGAACGTTGTGTGTTTCAACAGGTGGCGCGTCATTTTTTCGTGTTTTATTATCAATAGCCAAAATAATAGTAACTGAATTCTGACCGAGTGAGTGAAACAGCGAAGAGAAGACTTCTTAACCCTTTCATGCCCGAATTAATTTGACTATCGTGCAATGTTTGACAAACTCAAGCCTGCGCTAGGGATCGAACCCGAAACGTACGATTGAAACTTGTGTACACAAACCACTGAGCTATCTGAGAGCTGTTGCTCGGTTCCTTAAGGAACCTCACGTTGCGAGCGAATAACAACGCACGTTCAAACGTACGATATACGACAAACTCAGTAAACACAACGAGTCGCAATGTGCGTTGGGTCCATTTGGAACCTTAAGGAACCTCACGGAGTCCCAGTCCACTTGGACCTTACGGGCATGAGAGGGTTAATAGCCATAAATTAGTGAAATTTGACAATGTCCACTATTGGGTTTTTAGGGTGATAAACATAATTCCACTTTGGCTGGTCGGATTGATTCGCGCTACTTCTTTTGAATGCTTGAAATATCTATTAATACCCTTTAGGTCGCGAAGACCAATTCCAACATCTTCCCACAAAAAATCGTTACAACTGTGATGCCGGGTCCCAAAGGACCCAAGAAATCAAATCACGTTACTTATTATATCTAGACCACCGCTCCAGATATCTGAGTTAAATAGGGCTCATTTTGTAGAGCATGTAAGCCTCTAAAAGCCTTTATAAAATGCTTTGATATGCGGTTTCCTTAGGATGTATATATGATTTTGGTAAAAAAACGACTGTTACAATGGACCGATAGAGCTCCAAAATACATGAAAATATTATATCTCCGCAACTGTTGAGGGTATATAGCTGTTTTAGTCTCATTTTGTAGAGCAATTTATCCTCTATGCAGCTGCAAATAGCGGGTTGCTATTGCCATTTATTTACGCTGCTGGTTTAGGATAAACAGGCTTTAACGGTGGGACCATGGAACTCTTCTTCTCATTTGGTAGAGCAAATATTCTATGTTGCAGCAAATGGCGTGCTGATATTCATTATTTACGCTGCAGGGTTTGGTCAAAACTGGTTTTCCATGGGCCCGTGTGAGCCAAGATATGCAAAAAGAGAATATCTCTGTAATCGCTTAAGCTAAATGGATGTTTTTGTTCTCATTTAACAGACTAAAGTGTCCTATTTTATAATATAATGCTTAATATAGTTGTGCAGAAAATTTTCTGAATTTTACATATTTAACACTCAGAATTTATCATCTTCGCCATAAAAAGACAATCTGCTAATCAACAATAGCTGCACTAATGATTCCCTGACATGTGCAAACGCTTTCAATCGTCACTTCGCTTCAGTTTTTTCAGACATTAATTTGGCCGGTCCGCCCATCAAGTTACGAACTCAAAATCAGTTATCCAATATCACATTTGACGCCTTCAATATTTATAATATATGTACACAGCTTTTAATCTGCAATCCTCACCGGGTCCAGATAACATAACAAATTTCATTTTGAAATGTTCCGCCGCTGTACTTGCTCTACCATTATCTAAACTTTTTAATATTATTTTCACCAGCATGAAATTTCCACGCGATTGGTCTATTGCGCACGTGTTTCTCGTTTTTAAAAAAGGTTTTCGACACGATGTTGATAACTATCGACCCATAAGTTTAACTTCATGCGTTTGTAAAGTCATGGAGAAGGTTATACAAAAACAGCTCATGCGCTATGCTGTGGAAAAACATCTACTGCACCGGTCACAGTTCGGGTTTACATCAGGTCGTACAACCTCCCTTGAACTAGTAAACTTTTTGAAGTTTGTGGTGGCCTCTGTCGACAAAAATGACTTGGTTGACTGTGTCAACTTAGATTTATCTAAAGCGTTTGATAAAGTTTGTCACACACGTCTCCTTGCCAAACTTGCAGCATTATAACAGGTCGTCTTCATACATTCATTGCTAACTTCTTGACATCACGGACACAGCGGGTTGTTATTGGCGACAAACTGTCTGATTCTATCGAAGTTCTTAGCGGTGTGCCACAAGGAACAGTTTTAGCTCCAACGCTGTTTTTATTTTATATAGATGACTTTGATGAATATGTTAACTGTTTTATAGGGAAGTTTGCGGACGATACTCGTATTGCCCGCACGATCAGGCGTATATGTTATGATGAAGATATAGCGTCTTTTCAGCGTGATATTTTTGCTGCAAGTGTTTGGGCAACCGATAATTTTTTAACGTTCAACACGGCTAAGTGCCAAACAATACATTTTGGTTTTAATAATCCACAACATACGTATGTTTTAAATAATAGCGTTATTAACGTTACAAATATGGCTAACGATTTGGGCGTTATAATTACAAATGATTTAAAATCTTCATCTCACGTTACTACTGTTGTGAAGGGTGCTTTTAAAACTCTGCATTCGGTATTTCGTGTTTTCAAACCTATTTCTAAATCAGTATTTTTACCTTTATATAAAGGGCTTATTCGCGCGAAGTTGGAATATTGCACTGAGGCGTGGAGCCCCCACTTAATTCGCGACGTAAACTTGCTAGAGAAAGTACAACGTTATGCAACTAAAAGGGTTATTGGCCTGCGAGATCTTTCATACGAAGATCGTCTCCGACGGCTTGGACTTCAAAAACTATCTACTCGTAGATTACGACAAGATTTAATATTTTTATATAAACTGTTTAATAACCATTTCATGTTCAATGTAACCGATTTAGTATTGATGGCTGGGGATGATCGAACCAGGGGTCACCCATGTAAAATACGTCTCCCTACCGCACCTTGCATGGACGCAGCAAAGTATTTCTTCAGCTATAGAGTAGTGGAATCATGGAACAATTTGTCCTCTTATGTGGTTACCGCCCCCTCCCTCCCAGCCTTCAAGCGTCGGCTCCACGCCTCTGGCTGCTTACCAGACCTGTAAGACGTTTTCTGCCGTGCTGTTTGCCTTTTTTCAGGCATCAACGTGCCGCCGATGTCAGTCATCGGCATTCTTCTGCCATCAGTTTCATCCGCAACTAGTGTCCCTATCATATCCTCGATGGCTGATGGTGGATCGAGTGAGTGAGTATGTATATCTTAGGCACCTCTTATATAATGACTACTATTTTTTTATGTCAGATAAAAATAAACGGGAATGGGAGTGAATAAATCGACCTGAGGGAGTCCAAATTTACCTACGGGCATTCCCAGCGTAAAGTCGAAAACAATGGGGTCCTCTGCCACTCAATGGAAAGGTGAGCGTCAGATCGACTATCATTCATTTGTTTATAACATTCCTGGTATAGTGCTAATATAGATCATCATGTGATGTATGCCCGTTAAATTCACATATCCAAACTGTTGCTGAACATTTTAAAGTATTTTTTGAATTTTTGGCGAATTTGAAAGTGTGAAAACTGTACAACCTTTCGTAACTTGTTACTTCACATTGTCAGAGACAAAGAGATTTGAAAAATTTTAGGGTTAAAAACTTCACAAAAATTTTGAAACATGATTTGCCCAATTTTCCACTACAAAATAGTCAAATTTAGGGCAAAATTTTGAACATGTGAACGAATCTTTACCATATACAAAAAGCTGACGTTGTAAGTGGAATTAAGCTAGCTTTTTAGGCTGTGTTAACGCAATCTGTGTGTGTCAAAGTAGTAAGACGAAAAGATATCATCGTCAGTGTCGATACTGTACTTCAAATTTAACAACCGAACAGTGGCCGGCAGGGTTCGCTGTTTCAAAACCATTATAACCCTTCAGTCATCAGGGATTGCAAACGAAATCACTGCCCATTGATGAATTAACTGTATATCTTTTGTAATGTATGTTTGTACTTGCGTTTGTACTCGCCGACCAAAGTTTGGCTCACGACGCACTTATAAATCCAAATATGAAACAGCTAATAGATACAAGAAGCATATCAATAAAATAGATTAATACCAGAAACGCATAGGAATTTATGAGCCTTTTCCGCTAGCACCCCACATACCCGGAATTAGTCAATTTTTAAGATACAGCGATAACTTTGGTGAATAGTGCTCAACTCAGCTTATTTGATTCCGGAAATGTTTTGCGATTTTTGGATTATAACTCTTTGCGGTACTCCAGGGAACGCAAAAAAAATGAAAAATGGCGTAAATAAGATCCTATTAATTGAAACATATAACATTTGCTAAATAGCCAACTCCACTTGCCAACTGTATGGTATGGTTTATCCGTTTCTTCAAAACTGACGAAATTCGGAGTGCGGGAGGACTAAAGGTCAAAGACTCGGATTAGTACTGAACAGGCTAACTAGCAACCTACACTTATACCTACATAATCAAAGTATATGTAATATGCACCTAGCGATTAATAATACAAACAAAAAACATAATATTACTACAATCATGTACATGTGTCTCAGCTCACCACCAGTTCTTTTCTTCACATTCGGGTCCTTGTAGACGTTAATAAAATTCTGAGACATAAAATCTAGTATTTTTAAAATGTGACTTTTTAATAACAGGGATATGCTTTCGAATCCGTTACACTATTGTCCATAAAAATATTTTTACTGTTTCAGTAAAATGCAAAATTATCTTAAGCCTAACCAACATAACACACGTAAACCGATATTATTTTTAACTGCCTCAGAATTAACAAAGCAAATCACAGTATGTTAAAAATAGAAGTTAATCTTTCGCAAATTGTTTGCGATAAAGTCTCAAACAGTTCGGCGAAAAATTAACAGCTGCATTTGAATTTTTCAAGAACTATCAACGCCGAACTATTCGCCAAAAATATGATTTTATTTCCGTCCATAATTTTATAAATCCTTTCTTGCAGAGAACACACGACTAAAATAAACTAACGCCTCAAGGCGAGGCTAAATCTACCGCCTCATAGTCCTATTACAACAGAAGCGTCACAGCATTCCCCTGCCAATGACTGACTATAGCGTTGGGAAATATGATGATGTTATGGAGATGAGGACCTGATCACAGAAATATTTACATACATATTTCGAACAAATAAACGTAAAAACTCAAAATATCTAACCGAGAAACTAGCAGCTAATATTGAGACGGAATTGATGTACAATCAAAAACACTGCCAAAAACTAAAGGAAACCCTATAATAAACTGAAGCACACATCAAAAATCAATTCAGTACAACTGTTTAAACCGACTTTGTATACCTTATCCAAATCTGAATCCATTCGAATTCGAAGCTGGCGTTCCACCTGAAGGTTCCAACCGAAGCTGAGGTTCCAGCTCAAGTCTTACGCTCTGACAAAGTAAACATTGTGCAAAAATTTTTGTAACCGCAACCCGACACACTGGATATTCCCTAAGAGACTTTTTACTCATACGAGAATATTGTAAACGTTTTAAATAATAGACGTTACATAATGACGAGGTACTGTTTAAAAATTGTGCTAAAAAATTTAATAAATAATTGGTTATTGAGTAAAAAACTTACAGACAATGAAAAGACGTATGAAATATTCTTCGTCATGTATTATGGATAGATGAACTCTGGATGTATAATTAACCCGTAGTCTTCAAAACGTATCGGCCTACTAAACTGCATCAACACTTTGAACCAAGGCACAATACGCCACTAAAATTGTGGGGAGGGGCGGTAAATTAGTAAGACAGCCATGAAAAACTGATGGAGCCGTCAACCGACCATTCCTCCTGTGCCCCTGTTTAGAACACATACATTAGTTGGTTTCCGCGGCATTCCCATTTCTATTTCCGTTGTTTTTGGGTACCAAAATTATTTTAGCGGTTCTAAACAGTCAAACTCCATATTTGAAACAGAATTTCATGCGCAGTTTAATCATAAATTAACCGTCTCAGCGCATTTAGTGAAACTATTGCCAATTGGATCTTGATGTTACACAACAGAAACTATTACAATTAAAACAGAATAAACCACGGCAAAACAGACAAGCTATTATTCTATCAAACATTGGATGTAAACTGGGCGTCCCCATTGCGAGCCATTTTCGCTCGTTACTCTTATCACAAATGCCACAAGAAACACAAACAGCCTTCAGCATTTTTAACAAAATCAAATATTCTGTGAAGCGGGATCCAATTTTGCCTACATTTTCTGTAAAAATGCTAACTTTCCTTCGTTTCCATGTTTCCACTGCCGCGCAGAAACCCTGATATAATGTTCATAATATATTATATCTTATATATTTAGACCGTATGTACCTGTCGATCCGTCGAATTAGAATTTTGGGTAGAGTTTTCCGGCAGGAAGGAATGTGCGGCAAGGAATTAGTAAATTTTTGTAAATGAAAAAATTTCTCTTAATCTGCATAAATTATAGAATAATTGCTACAAAGTTAAAAGAAATATTTGGACGTACGTATGACTTAGTAAAAAACGCAGCCGCCTAGCCGGACTCCTACGAACACTTATGATCTAAATATGAGTAAATAATACATATATACATATAACAATTAAACCTGACTGCGATGATGATACAATGATAATCAGACAATATTATAAACTAAATATGAAACAAATAAATCGACACTTCACATACTAAAAATACGGCAACCCAGCCATTTACGATAACTACTGCGCGTTTCTGTACATTGCGACATGGAAATCGCGGTAGATCATCAAAGATGACCACCACAGGCAACCCCTCACTGTATGAACAAACTAACACCGACAGTGCGACTATACATTTCATATGTGTCCAACATCCGTCGGCTTAAGGGCTAGAAGGTCCCAGCGGATAATCAATAATTTTTCTCAATTCTTCCCCATTAGCCTAGATTTTTCATAGTACTTTTGAAATTGCTCGTAATTGCTAAAATAATCCGAACAAATTCGCATATATGAATTAAATGGGCCCAACCCCTAGGTTGTAACCCTTTGGAAACCTATGATGTATATGACGCCAAAGTTTACAAACAAATCATAACAACGATCACAAAATATGTGCAAAAACCCAATGTTTATTTTATCTATAGCACTACGTGAAGAACTGAGGGTTCCGGTGCCTAACTCGTAGTAAATATAGAATAAACTTATTTGAAAGTTGTTTTAATGTGGCCATGTTAACAATACAGTTACCGATAAAGAATGCAAATCGTTAGTACACACCAATAATAGACTTCTGATATTTTTCGCTATATGTTCGCAAATACTTCGCCCAAAATTTGCTCTTCTGTCCCATAACTATTAATGTTGGATAAACTTTAGAAAATACAATAGCAAGACCGGTAATAGTGACTTCAAACAAAAGCTCCTAACCCCGCTTTGTCCTCTACAGACTAAGACACTAGTAACACCGCTATATAAATTTTGGAAGCAAAATGATAGTTTAGCATCTATGAAAATCCTGACAGATGTGAGATTCGAAGCCGCGATTAATATGTAGTGTCGTTCAACACTACCATTATACGATTAATATTGATTTAATGACCAAATTAAAACTATTATAATTTTTTAATACTAAAAATAATTTCTAATCAAATTCTCTTCAGAAGTAAAATAATTATAGCACACAGTATATCGCACTGCAAGCCGTCAAACGATTGTTAAGGTAATTGAGCAAAAACAAAGCGAATTACCATGCCGATATAGAAAATTAATGGCAAAAACGGTACACAGTCTCAATTTATATGACCACATATGGCATAGCGATAAAGAAAATATTTGACAAATTCTTCCATGATAAAACCTTGAATAAGAACGTAACCTTAAAATTCGGGTAATTTTTTGCATCATTTTCCCCACTTTTAGGAGGGGGACACCTCCTCCTTTTAGGGAGAGTTCTTACCTTCGTCCTCACACCTCAATTTTTAACCTGATTTTCTACCTTTTGTTCTGTGCCTGTCCCCAACCTACGTGTTCCAATTTGATAACAAAAGAATACAACGAAAGCTGAAAATATATCCCCATGAAATTGGGATAAATATCGACCGCGTCATCCAATAACGCATAACGTAGTATGACATAAACGTGACACTATTTTTCATGGATTCATCATGGATGTCTACTAATACTTTAAGTCTTAACCAAGGCCAAATATTTGATGACATGTTCTGATATTACATATTATAAGATCACGAAAACTTATTTTGCTAACAATTTTTATATCAATCGGTGAATACAAATCATTATAATTGGTACTAAGCTAAGTTAAAAAGGTCACACTGCTGGAAATAAATTAATTTACTGGAAAAATTATGAGATGTTACTTGCACTAACAATATGTGACATATAACACGGTCGCAATATTGTATGTAGCATAAACTATCATAACATAATGATTTATTGTAGTCATTTGTTGACTATATGCAGTCATAAAGCAACTTTAGTCAGAGTCAAGACCGGCCAATTTCGTACATGTGCTTCCAGGACAAATAAGATACCAACTCCAGGGCAAACTTGACTATCACTGGCATTGGACGGTCACATTCACAGCGCTTCATTCCGTCGAAACATCATCATCAAAATGTAAGAGTCCCTGATCAAACGTATTCGTGATTTGAGTTTTGCAGCTTAGCGTGAACGTTGCAACAGAGCACTGCCGTCGTATCCTTGGGCCCTGGGCGTAATCAGCGGTCTGCGCAACACTAAATAGCTAAAAATTACTCTTTATAATCAGGTGTGACGAACTAGACTATTGGTGAGATTTGAGTGCAACAGCGTTTATCCCACAACAACTAACGTTTCCGCTTCACAAGCCACCGATAACTAATTTCGCTGTGTCGAAAGCAAAAATAACTAACTTGCATCGGTGCATTCAATGGCATGCGACACGGCAGTGATAAACATTTCGTACAACTTCAGAGATTAATTAGCCAGAGTAACATAAATTACTGGATATAATTGCTTTCAGGTGTCAACTAAGCACCATCGTATGTACTGAGTCAGACCATAGTATCCAAAACGTCAGATGATCATTATTACAGGAAGCTCTCAAAGCTTAACAACCCGGGGTCTCACATGTAGTTTCTTGATTACCTGAAACAGTTGTTATGTCCCGGCCTGTAGTATCAGACAGTAATTCACAGTCATTAGCTGTACTCCTATTACAATCGTTATTACTACAACCAACAATTACCGAACTAACGACATTATCGATCATGGTCGAACGTTTTAATCTAGGCTTCCAGCGACCGCCTCGACGTCTTGACCTACCGCCTGCAGCAGTGTCGGATTTTTCATATGACAATAATTTCGTTCGCCAACAGTTACTATTGTTGTTTTTTGCTGAGCTGTTAACATTAGGCAGCTTATTTGAAGCCATATTATTGAAAACAGAAGCGACGGCAGTCGACTGCGGCGAGTCTAATCCAACAACATTTTGACACTCCGATTTCAAATGACACTCGGCAGAACCATTTACGTCTAACTTGTTAGAGACAATTGCTTTTTTGGCAACGGGAGATGGAATCGCAGCTGAACTGCGCTGAGTAGAGCCGGCTGAATTATGATTACCTGAGCCACTTGTTGTAGTCAATTGCTTTAGTTTTCGCCTCATCTCTTCCGGAAGAGTATCTTTCAGAGAGTAAATGTCGTCACGCGAGGCTTTCATCCAAACGTTATCGGGAAACTCAATTTCTAACATTTGAACTGGATATGCCCGTCGAAAGATGCCAACGTACAACTTGCCGTCGGTCCATCGAACCTGTAACGTAAAATCCAACATTTAGATAAAAATGCAACAATAAAGCGTGATTCAAATATATTAAATATTTGAAATTCTTGTCACTAATTTAACATTAAATTCTTATAACATTGCTACTTTTGGTATATATTTTAACACTGACGACATTATTAGGAGCCATAACTGCCGCATTACACCACCTCAATGCTTCTAACACGTCTTTTCCACATCTTGTTTTTATGTGTTCTGAATCAATATCAACCATGCGGGACTGCCTGGACTGGGACGCGGGCGAACAATAGGATTATGGCGACTGGGGTTGGGGAATTGTACAGTGGGGAGTGGAGATTCCCTACCTACCCCCATAATGCAGAGGCCAGCAGATGGACCTCCCCGTTGTTACACGCTTCATGTCTCAGGTAAATTTTGACCTCCAAATTCCATTACACAAGTACTTTGTTGCAGAAAGTTTTTGTTCGATGGGTGAAAATACAGTATTTTGCTCTGTTTTTTCTTCCAAGATATGCTCAGTTTCCAGCACTTTTTAAATTACACATATTTAACGTCTCCTGACAGTTACAGCATTCTACGGTCCCTCCAGTTCAAGTTGAGACACACCCATATGGACTGGAAAGATGGAGTACTTTAGTTTTCCTCAGTTCTAAGAAATCGACAGATCATGCTCCCAAGTATAATATTGGTAGTTTGGGATAAACCCGTAATAGCTACTAAGCAAATTATTACGTTCTGGTTTGTGTGCGGTACGCGGGTGTCCCATAATACCAAAAGTTTGAAACAAGTATTGAAACAAGGAGCAAGACCAAACGTGATGAGATACGCAACTTTACTCATGATAAGAGAAATTATTTTCCCAATGGCACTATCGCGAATCTCTGCGAAAATCATAATGCAACTTCTTTGTGAGAAATGCGCAACAACTAGCTTCATCGCCCGTAAAACTTCAGCCCGACTAGCTTCGATCTTCGGGGGCTTGAAAGCGAAAAAGAAATTTATAAAAAACTCAGCAAATATTGTAAAGGAAAGAGGAAATGATGCGCTCGCCCGAAGTGGCGAAATTTTTATGAATCCTCTCTTTTTAAAAAGTTCAGGAATTCCAGGACGTTTCTACCAATTTTCCAGGATTTCAGTGTTTTACTACTGAAAGCACTCCAGGATTTTCCAGGACACTTTTAAAATTTCAGAATTTTAAAGCATTTTCCTAGGCGCAGCCACCCTGCTCGTAATTTGGACCGAAAACAAAATACACAGCACAATATCGATACATCATGTCAAGCCACCGTATGGGAGACAGGAAAGCTGGACAAGAGTACCTTAATGCAAAAATGCAGTTTAATTGTGGGGCTAGGCTAAGTTTAGGCTTAGCCTTACGCGTACCGATACAAAATCGTTATGCGATTATCCGAGGGGCGAAAGTTGACATGATACGCAAGGGAGGGTGAGGGATCTTGATATCATCCGGACAAATGGCATCGTAATAAACTGAATCAATACAAGAGTTCGAATGAAAAAACAGCAATGACCCCTCAATTTTGTCCACTAGTGGTGTCAAGGATAAACAACTGCGTTTACGCTATAATTTATCATATGAGAACATACCTGAACTTTGGCACCCGACGTATGTGCTCCTTCACAACCAACACAGCTACACATTTCTATATCAGACTGATAGAGATTATTACAAAACGAGCCGTCCTCAAAATCGACAACGCAATACATTTCTGTTTCCAACTTCACTACCTTTGCGAGTTCATACCGACGATTCGAACGACGTTGCGCCCAGACTGTTTCACCTTCCTTCAACAAACATCCATTTAACGATAATAATTAACGAACAATAAAACTGTCTCTTCCTATGTGATCGTAATAGCACCGAATAACTATGCATCTACAAAAAAGGTAATGTCAGCTTAAGCTACAGTTATGTTGCTAAACTCTGGACGATGACCAGCAAATAAAGTTTTACAATCCGCTCAAACAATTTTTGTTTCCTTCCGTTACAGACTCCACGTTAGGTTAGTTCCACACCGTATAAAATACGAAATTAAATTTTTTAACGCACTCAACACAGTTGTATCACTACAGTACAGAGTACCTGCATAGTTAGCTCCGCACAGGACAAAGTCAAAGATTAAAGCTTTGCCAACCACTCACACAATATTTATGTAACACACGACTACAGGCATTACATCAAGGTTGACCCGGTACTGTATAATATGGACGCCCTTTAGTACTAAAATGAACGATAAAGATGAAAGAGCAACTGTAGAAATGAAGTCAGACACCACAAACGCTCACAGATACAATTAACCGGAACAACTGCACCAAGATACGAAGGATAGACCCAAGCTCTCGTATTTCGAGCTTACCAACATGCGCAAGGCCACAAAAATAATTAGATTCACAGGCATGCACCTCCAGATATGTTTCCAGTAAAAGATACCCTCGCGAACGAAGTTGTACAACTAGTAAACGTAATAAATTACAAAAAGTGAGCGGAGCAACAGGCAAAGTATTTAGTATCTTATTTGTGTGTACATGTGTTTCAACTAACTATTTAATTAATCAATTTATAATGCGTATCACGTTTTAGGCAGCTGATGTCAAATCCACCATACAAACAGCTCGCTAGCTAAAAAAATTAGCTAACTAGTAACATCACCTAAATTAGCGAATTAAATACCTAATTAGCACCCATGATAAAATCATAGAGCTTCAAAAGCCACATATTCATAACCAGCGACATCGAAAACCGCCGAACGCAACATATTAGCAATTTTGAAATGATTTTAAAATTTGCATAAAATTACTTAAATAGCTAGATAATTAATCAACTAATTAGCATATACGGCCAGGT
Source organism: Trileptium ribeirensis (assembly GCA_030248225.1). NCBI lineage: Eukaryota > Metazoa > Nematoda > Enoplea > Enoplida > Thoracostomopsidae > Trileptium > Trileptium ribeirensis. The sequence goes on from JASANE010003955.1 coordinate 20,155, forward strand.
TTTAGAGCTTCAGAAATGCCATATTGTATGATCAGCGACATACAATACCCTCGGGTGCAATTTATTTTTAATTTTTGAGCACTTTGAAAATTTTAAAAAAATTAGCTATATAATTTTTAACAATTAATAAAAAATTAGCTAATTAACTAAGTAATTAACATTCTTTCGGATAGTAAATAAGCACCAGATTCACAATCACATATATATACAGTTACAATCAGAATTATTAAGTGCTTATAAAATCGAACGAAAACGCAATCGATCAATCTTCGTTCAAACGAGCTTTGTTAAATTAAACGCAAACTAACATTTTTTATTAAATTTTTTTATTTCAACACAATCGAATTTCGTTAAATTAAACGCGAACTAACATGTTTTATTAAATTTTTACTTTTATTTTGACGCAATCGAAATTCGTTAAATTAATCGAATTTTGTTTAAACGATCGATTTTCGAAATCGAAGGAACCTTTGAAGGATTTTGAGCACTTTATGATTGTAACAGTAGTATATGCACTACAATAATAGCTTTATACTAATTGTGTATTTAAAAATAATGCAATTTTTGTTTGAAATTGTTAAAAAAAGGCAACATACTTAACTAATCAGGTAATTAGTAGTTAACTAAAGCAAATTTTGACAAAATCTATATGTCTTGCACCTGTCCGATATTAGGCCTTTCAAACAAAAGATTTTTTAAATCGGTCCAGTAGTTATTGAGGAGTTCAACGGACGGACGGACAAACGGTGCCGAATTTTCCTCCTATGACGAAAGCAAAAACGCTTCGCTTCGCTCCACTTAATTAACAGACAGAACTTCGTTCATGACCAATTATCTCTTATTACAAAATGTAACTTGATGTGTATAACAATGAACGGAGTAAGTTGCTCAAGTCGACTAATGCGGCATTGACAGAAAAAAAGTGTGCACTTATTGCACATTGTAGCACGTACGAGCATGATTATTGCTACAACACATTTTTGAAATATGAAGCAATAATTCGTGTTACTGTTACAAATTTAGTGTAATAGTTGATTTGTCGAGTAGCACTAAATTTGTCGATTTTTGTAAGAACAATGTTGGTTGTTGCTACAATTATTAATACGTTTTGTAGTAAAAGTTGGGTATCGCTTCGCCATTTTAAATGTAACACTAACCGTGAACATTGATGCAAATTTAGTGCAACAAAGAATGTGGTGCTACAGATTTTGTAGCAATAAGCATTACGACTGCCACAAATTCTGTAGGTATAAACATGACAATACATGTTACAATGTGCTGTGAGCGCACACATTTATCTGTGAACGCTGCATAATGCAGGCTTGTAAGCAGCGAATTAGGACTAAAGCAACTGGATTTACCGTTATACATTAATTTACCGTAGCGTTTCTAATAATAGAATAACGAGCGAAGTTGCTGTAAGCGAAGAAAATTTCATCTATGACCATTTATGTATTATTACAACCGTAACTATAAGTACACAGGGCTGAATGGAGTTGCTTAAACCAATAATTACAGGTTTGTAAGCAACCAAATAGAACTGAAGCAACTCGTTTAAACCGGAAAAATTTGCTATTACACTGTTAATAATAGATACAGTAAAAACTACGTTCCGCAATAAACAGATACAATTTTGGCCGAGACCAAAAACGGTGAATCGAGTTGCTAAAGTCGACTACCGCAGGTCTGTAAGCAGTGTAACAAAGCTGAAGCAACTTGATTTGCTGGTATGCCGAAATAGTAAACGTATATGTTATTGCAAACACAGCCCACCGTTACTGGGTGACGGTCGGACGAGTTACGAACATCGTGGCGAGCACATACGGCTGAAATAAGCATTGGCCAATCACGCATCTCGTACGTACATCCTGCTTCGTAGCCACACGTAATATGAAACGGGGTGTCGCAATTATTATACGCACACGTAACGCAAGCGCCTTTGGTGTTCCTAAAAATAGTACAAGTTCAACTTAAGACAAAATTGTTTTTGAAAAAAGAGCGGTAATTAAAATATAGCCAATAGAACATGAATAATGCAAAGTAAATTATAGCTCGCTTAATCGTAGCGGTATGTAGGCTACATTATGTGTCTTTATATCAACTCGCCAGATTACTGCTTATCATATACGTATGTAAAACAATCCAGGTAATTATAATTTATCGGTCCATATGAATAACAAAATACCGCTTAAAAATACTTATTGAGACAACATAATAATCTTCCATACTTGTTAATGAAGGAGTCTAGAAAGATAAATGATAATTCCGATAAGATTAAGCATGTCGCGGGCATCATTTTAGGCAACTTTGGAAACCTTTCTAAACGCAAATACAACCATTCAAAGCAGTTTATAGAGACATTCGGATTTCAGCGGTTAAAGTGGATAATGACCGTTTCACATGGAAATGCCATAAAATTCGCAGATGGATTTGTGTCAGAAACATGTAACCTTTATAATAATTGCCGTTTCATGCACTACAACTATAATTATCTCAAAACTATGGTATATACAGGATAAAGAGGTCTTTCGGGATCTCGTTTTTGAACAAAATCTTCTTAGGCAATAAACGCATTTCGTAGACGAACACAGAATACTCAACATTTTTTGACACAATACCCTAGAATCTAAGCGCAAACATATTGCATCCTGGTAGCACAACTTGAGTAGGCGTCCTCTTTTACGGAGATCTCATAGAAATAATTCTAACTTACCTCTTATAAATTAATAAATACCTAATAAATTACTCGCCTCTTTTGACATCAGACTTCTATAGTAGCTTACACAGTGGAAACATACACAGTGTATGGCTATAAAAATTTTGATAACCTAATGGCAAAATTTTTATAGCCATTATGTACAAAAATAATGAAATATAATGAAACTTACGTAAAATACAAGGCCGAAGTCAATATTTTAACAGTCATTGTGTAAAAAAATAATGAAATACTAGTCGGTAGTGGAACTACATTTGTGAGCGGAGCTTGGGCTGTGTCATTACGAATGTACTCAATTTTATGTTATTCAAATAACTACATTGCATAGGGCTTTATCATTGGTAAAAATATATATTTGAAATCTTCGACCCAAAAAACCCTATAATGGTTTGATCGAAACGATTCTATTTCAATAAATAACACAAATATTGCAAACTTATCTATTTTAGCTGCATAAACTTAAGTAATTACTAATTAACCACTCAAAATTTTTTAATCGCAAATATGATAGGCTTTCAAACAAAAAAGTATTTTAAAATCGGTTCAGTGGTTCTTGAGATCCGTCGGACCGAACGAACGAACGAACGGACGGACATCGACCTTTTTAATCCCAGACAGAAAATAAAAACGCTTCGCTTCGCTCCGCTCAATAATGAGGCTTACGTAAAATACCAAGGCATAAGTCCCGATTTCAATAGTTATTGTGTACAAAAATAAAGAAATATAATGAACCTTCCGTAAAATACAAGGCCGAAGTCAATATTTTGACAGTCATTGTGTAAAAAATAATGAAATATAATGAACCTTACGTAAAATATAAAGGTATAAGTCAATATTTTAAAAGTCATTGCGTTCCAACAAATATATAATGGAACATACTGAACCATACGTAAATTGCATGTTGTGAAAATAATATACCAAACAAATTCTGGACAACAAATTGTTTGGTCCAAACCACATATTTGGACGATGTACATTAGGAATCTCTAAAGCAAATAACTTAACCAATGGTAAGTTGAATATGAAGTCAGAGACGTCACGGTAATAGCTTACACTGACTGACTCTTGGTAACAGTTTACATTACGTGGCGCTTACTTGCAATAAATACACGGCCGAGAATGAGGCGAGTTTTCGGGTTTGACTGTTCCGTGCTTTATTGTAATCAAACGATGGCAGCCTCCAGGATCAGGGTCTTCAAAGCAGGCGCCGTGAATCATAAGGCCACACGTCACATGACACCACCGATGAGGATCACTGGTTGGACTCAATGCACCGACTCGAAGGCAACATAGATAACAAGATGCAAACCAGTCTTGCTTTTCACATCTGTATAATACACAAAAATTATATCATACATATGTTATAATATATAGAATTCGCTTCTAGCTCTAACGAATCTCGATCACGGTTACCCATGCAGTCATAAAATAGTTACATTATTTAACAGCTAGACAGTTACGAACAACTACATGTAATAAAATACAATTTGAGCACAACTGTTTCATTTATATAAAGTAAAAATAATCCAATTTATTGTATAAAACAATACTACTTAAAGCAACCAATACACATTGGTGATAAAACATTGTTTTGAGTGCAGCAAACGAAAAGTAATACACGCAGAGTTAAAATACATCCAGCCTTGCCAACAACACTCAGAAAATACTACTATACTACACATTTTAAGTGAATCAAATAAAATTATTCCATTTGGAGAACAAATTTTAAAAAATACGCCACAAATTTAGATCGCAGCTCGAACAAAATTTGAAATCTCACAAACCAAAGTCGAACGCATAGCACTCATTTCTGACTCGTTATAAAATTATTATGTACTATGAAAATTAAATTTTGAAGAAAAATGGTGCCAACTGATGCCAAGAGCACAATAAGACAATGAGCAACATAATTAGCACTATCAAAATGTTCGTACTAGATAATATAATACAGGAACTACTGCAAGATGTGCCGAGGAAGATGGTTAAAATTAAAAGTCGTTTTGACTTGAGATGTCAAAACCGATCGATATTGGCATTTCCCAATTTAAAACGAGACGATTTAAATCAACTTGGTAGGTAAATCTCGCTTTAAATCGGCCAATCTCGATTGACTGTGGCCGAAATTAATTTGGCGCCAAAAATTTTGCTTCAATTCGGGCTGTTAGTGAGTTGTCAAAACGTGGTTTGTTTAAACGTGGATTAAAATAATATAATATTGCAAGTAAAATTTGAAGCTACATGCGACAGCTAACCGCAAGTCAGATTTAAAACATTTTGGTGCCAACCTAAATTCGGCCAAACATATTCGACATCGGCCGATTAAAAATATTTTCTTGAGCAAGCCGATTTAAATCAACTCGTTTTAAATCGGTAAAAATCAAATCTAATTATGTTCGACATTCCAAGTCAAGGCAACTTTTTATTTTAACCGTCCTCTTGAGCACATCTTTCAAAAGTTCCCGCATAGGGTTCTTTCAAAAACGTAAACATCACAGAAAACATTTTCAATACAAATTGTTTTACAGTAGAAATTGATTATTTACGATTCTAAAAACAGCAAATGTTCGCGACAAATTGCATTGTGTCTCGTATATATGGCGTTTAAAGAAACAACCACTGCGACTAGGACTATTTGAATTAAAAAGCGACAAAGCTTAATCGAGAATGGGGTTCTCTGATTTTGTTCGAAAGATGTTCGAATTATGCTCAAGGTATGTTCGTAATTTTAGTGCGCTCTTTTTAATTAGTTCAAAAACTGTTCCAAGCTCAGAAGCCAGTTTGCGAACTGGAAAATTTTATTCGATTTGTGGCGAATGTTTGCTCGAAAAGTGACAATTATAACTGTTTTTGGGGAGTGCTACATATCAAGGCAGTCAACACTAGTTGGCATCGTCCAACGCGCGGCTTTTCGAAACCTTAGACAAATAATTCGTCCTATTAAAGCTAAATTCAAAATAATTAAATACCTGTTGCAAAGCCATGCGCTCTTTTTAATTAGTTCAAAAACTGTTCCAAGCTCAGAAGCCAGTTTGCGGACTGGAAAATTTTATTCGATTTGTGGCGAATGTTTGCTCGAAAAGTGACAATTATAGCTGTTTTTGGGGAGTGCTACATATCAAGGCAGTCAACACTAGTTGGCATCGTCCAACGCGCGGCTTTTCGAAACCTTAGACAAATAATTCGTCCTGTTAAAGCTAAATTCAAAATAATTAAATACCTGTTGCAAAGCCATGCGATCTTTTTAATTAGTTCAAAAACTGTTCCAAGCTCAGAAGCCAGTTTGCGGACTGGAAAATTTTATTCGATTTGTGGCGAAAGTGAAAATTATAGCTGTTTTTGGGGAGTGCTACGTATCAAGGCAGTCAACACTAGTTGGCATCGTCCAACGCGCGGCTTTTCGAAACCTTAGACAAATAATTCGTCCTGTTACAGCTAAATTCAAAATAATTAAATACCTGTTGCAAAGCCATGCGCTGTTATCGGTTACAACGGCTGTCGTTTTTGCCAATACGCCATAGCAAGTAGCATGAATTGCGATACCGCAATGTGAACACGATAATAGTGTGTCTTCTCCGGAGATGCTACTGTCCGATAGTCCCGCACTACTTGAAGTACTCAGACAGCTCTGTGAACTCAAAGGCGTATTTTTCAGTGGATCTCTCGAAAAACAAACTTCGGTCACAATATGGCGGGACTTGGACGGGAGGGGACCTTCAATCGTCTTTCGAAACGATTTCGGTATAAAATATTGACAAACACAACAGTGCGGTACAGCCAATGCTCGACGCGAATTAAAATCCCGTTCAACAGTCGGATTAAACATTTTAAAGTACCACAGGTCTTCGACAGACTTTGTCCAGTGGTCATTGGTTGCCGACAGAAGATCATCATGGCGTTGAGCAGCGTCGACTAGGCTCAAATGCAGCTCTGATTTGTCGTGCGGCATCCGTGTTCTATGTACATTACGCGTAGGTGTTCCGCTGTCAAGCCCCGCAAGTATCCATCCTGAACACGACGGTTCCTGGTCATCGCATGCTGTGGCTGCTGCATTACCACTCGCGATTGTATCGTATGTATCTTCAACAGGCGATGACTGTCGTTTGTTTTGCTCTGTAATTTCGCTGCTATCTGTGTAGTCTTCATCATCATCGTCACTGATAACGTCGTCGTCGTCTTCTGTGCTGCTTAGCCCGCTATCGACAGAGCCCAGACGGGCAAAATCCGCACCTTCTTTTGTACGTCGAGCCAGCACAGCCCTGCTGGGCTTTGATTTTGTTGTCTCTTCAGCGTACGAAGCGCAATACCTACGCCTGCGCTTGGTCGAACTATCACATCTAGGGGTTGCGATTGGATGCCGTTTAGAAACCAAGTGCATAGTGCTGCTAGTCCCCATCCTACCGCTGCCAGCTGCACCGCTGTCCCCTCTATATTGCTGCACTAGTTGCTGTTGCATTTTAGCTTCGGCTTTCTTTTGAGTTGCCTTCCACTCGATGTATTCGTCCGTTGATTGAAACATTTTGACAAAAGGTCCCATCGAAATACGAACACTATCGCAATTACAACAACATAATGTTGCTTTTTTGCCGTACTCGATCCAACTATAACACTACCATAATTATTATACATCACTATTGAAAATATATACGGTACTATATTGTCAAAATTCAAATTGTTTCATTTGAAACGTCATTAGTAAAGGATTATTGGGAAGTATTATATAGCTATCAAGACAGAGTTTTTCATATTTATCTTAACACAATAATTTGTCGAACAAGCTGATTGTACCACAAGGTGGAAATGTTGCGACGGCATATCCAGTGGGAATTCCTAACAAACGTGTCAACTTCTATTTTACGAAATAAGGGCGAACTAAATTTTTTAAAGGTGCATAGCGGCTCTAGAAACTATGATATTTAGTCAAATTTTCTTCTAGACATGTTATTGTTCCCGCTTGATTGTAATATGTGCCATTTGCGGTTTTAATTCATGCTATCTGAAAACGGGCGAATAATAACTTATAGCCTAATTAAACGCGGCCTAAAATCCCGCTATTATATACCAATATTCTTTTGCTAATGGAACTTGGTGTTAAATATTTAATACTAAATTCACATTTGATAAAAATTCGTGCTGCAGTAAATAACTGAAAACACAAGGATCCCTAACAATTTCGAAAACGCGTGCCAGATTTTTACGTCCTTCTGACCCGAACTACGGTCCCACCAACGTCTTGTGGAATAAGCACTCCCTAAGCCATAATTACCTATATCCGACATAAACCAGCCGCTATATTTTTGCCTACGCATTATTTATGCCAGTTTTTAGAATTTTTGGCTACAAAAATGACAACAAGGAAGTTGCAAACTGAAACGATGCGTTCAACCCAATTCTTCCACAGACGCTTCGTCTTTTTTGCAGTTTGAACCAAGGGCGTAGCCGGGGGGGGTTGCTGGGGTCGCGACCCCCCCCACCCTTTGGTTCAACCCCAAACAAATTTTTTTTGAGTGATTCCGGTTGAAAATCATGCACAAAAATTGTCCTAAAACTAGCCTCTCTCGCACTAGAAAACAATTACTTTCAACTGTATTTTTGACCAAACTTCACATACTTGTATTAAAATTCGCTATTTCGGCAACAGAAAATACCAATTCTGGAAACCGGTTTCACATTTCTGAGCGCGACCCCTCCTTTCTGATCGCGAACTCCCCGGACCCCCCTTTTAGGTACCCACTGTGGGCCACGACCCCCCTTTCAAAATTCCTGGCTACGCCCTTGGTTTGAACTTGTAGCTGTATTGCTAGGTACTGCCGTGTTTTACGACCTGGTCATACGCGACAAGATTAACTTCGCCCTGTTTCGTAGACATGTTATGAAAACAAAAATAATACGTACCTAATACTCGCAAAATTCGTCGATTCGGCACAATTGTAGCCAGTGTTGAATCCAGAATGGTACCCAGTCGGGAAAGTTACCATGAATTCACCGGCATAGTGAGCTATCTTATTGACCGGTATGCCGAAAGACTTCAAGATTTGAGGCGAAATAATGGTCATTTTATGGCGCAAAAATGCGGAACATTGCCTTGCGCTTTCCGGAAAAAAGTTTGCAGCAAGCCGCTCGAACCTTTTGCGATGATCCAATGGTATAGAGTACCTGCAATGCAACAAAATTAGAAATTTAAGGTTTTATAAAACAAAAGCATCAGGTTTTTGATGCAATTTTATTTACAGTCCGATACGATTAATATGCGTCCAACTGAGATTACGTTTACAGGTTCAGTACAGCGCTGATTATGTTTACAAGCACTTTTATGATATAGGAACAAGAAAGCTGAGAATAATACAAATGCCTGGGCACAACTCAAAGAGCTGAATGTACATGATATTGACAGGCAATTGAGACTATTTTAGGAACCAGAGAGGCCATTCTTTCAGACCCTTCGTTTCTCTATTCCATAACTAAAAATATAGAAACGATTCAAAACTAAAACGATTCAAATTTACCGACCGACGTATGCTACTCATTTTACTAGCCTCATAAGGATAACAGGATAAGTCATTCCGGCTATAGCACTGCCCTACTGAGGAACGAAACCACTTATTATGACAATCCTACTAACTATTATAAATGAAAAAAGTATACTAATACTTCCAAAGAGAGGATGAAACGGAGTGATCGTGGTTTTGTTTTTAGTTTATTTTGTATAAACACCTGTAACAACCTGCGTTTGATAAATATACCATAAAACTTCCTGAACCCTGAGACCATTGAAAACCCAAAAATCTCGTCGACCCCAAACCCACCAAAAACTGACAACGCATTAAACATTTGGGCTGGTCGCTAGATAACCAAACCCTCGTAATCCGCTTACCGGAAAACGTATATAGACAATTCTTGGTGATCTGTATGCAAAACAAAACTGCTGAAAACTAGAAATCGATTTCATTGACCCAATACCAGTGGAAACCATGAAAAGCATGAAATATGCACGTGGACTCTAGATAACCAAATCATTGTATTCGGCATACCGGATAATCTCTATACACTATTTTTGATGCCATGTACCAAACTACAGAAGACCGATCCTGCAGATCGGGTTGATTGAACCTATCCATTGAAAACCCATGAAATATGCACCCTGGACACCCATGAAATATCATTGCATTCATCCTAAAGAAATACTTATATATAGACCATTGTTTATGCCCTGCACGCAGTACATAGTCGGACAAATGAAATGGAACATTTTGAAAATCGGGTTCGACGGCCAGAAAACCTTTGAAACTCTAGTACAAGGTATAATATAATCAAGTTGGACTCTAAATGGCAAAAATATAGCATCTAACGTGCTTGATAACCTAATAGGTACTCATTGTAAGGTGGTAAAAACAAAAATAACACGGCAAAATTTGAAAAATCGAATTTCTGGCAAAGGGTCGATGAACCATATCAGGGTTCACAGCATCCCAGGGAGTGGTGCCACAGAAAAGCCGTAGTCAACAAAGTTGTAGATCTCGATGAGCGTGGTGGTCCCCATTTTTAATGCGTAGCGTGTGTCGTGAGATATGGGCTGCGAAACACTAGGCAACGGTATAGCAAGATTTGGCAAAGAACCCTTAAAAACTTGTTTTTTGCCATTTTCCCCGGTAAGGTGGGGTCGCAGCTGTTTGCTTGGAAACTCCCATGACTTCGCTAGCTCCGCTTTCAAAATCAACAATGTGAAGAGACTAAAACAAGAACAAACGCATAAAAAAATTTTTTACAGAATTTATTAGTAGAAAATAAGCAATTTTCACTACCTGTGATGAAACTATAAGTTTTTGAGTTACACACTAAAAAGATATGAGATGATTTTTGTGAAATTTGATGATTCGGAATTTTTATGCTACTCTTTTTTGAAATTTAAAAACATTTAAATCAATAAAATCAAATAACACTCCTTCTTACCAAAATTTGGCAGCCCCGTAGTGTAAATAGTTTATCGAATAAAGATCCATATCTTCAGTATGCCATGGAAATGTTGTTTTGAACATCCCAAAATACAGGTAGGCCGTTGTGACACCTTCGATTTTTATGTTTTGTTCCGTCTGAAATCAAGCGTATTAATGCATAAGAACATCGAAAAATATAATCGTTCCTCGTCTACGATCTAAGAGCATTACGCATCAAAGTCTAGATGAATTATTAATATTATGAATTCGATCGTAGAAATGCTGCGCATAATATCTGCGTATACAAACAAATGGTGACTGTGAGGCACGTGCAAGCAAAAACGTGGTTTTCATACTATTACCTCGCCGATGGCCACGTTTTGCATATCAAACAACACATAGAAGGTGCCAAAATCAAATACAAGTTGGTCAGTACACGTAGCAAAATTCAATATAGACCCAATAAAACATGAATGCCAAACTGATAGGTTTTTGTTTTCCATCAGGCTTTCAGCGTTATCCTGGTAACATAAATTAGGTAATCAGTGCAATAAAGTTCATGTATATAACTTCAAGTTATGTTCATGCATATAAATTCAAGCCATACTTACAACACCGAGGTTCTATCTGGTTGCTACAAATAGGAATCGCAGGTAAAAATAGAATCAAATTCAAAAACGACGTCATACGTACGTGAAGGCTGCCTACAGTCAAGCTTTCAGCAGGTCACTATCGCCACCAGCACTGCATTTTTTGTTAATTTGACGTAGAAAGTACCTGTTATCATCGAATTGTCATTAATACCTTTGCATTTTCCCTGTCGATAAAAAAATCTCGGGACCAGAAATGTATCAGTAAACGGTTCTCCTTTTAGTGGGTCACATTAGGCCAAATAAAGGGTCGGTGACGCCATCTTTTCCAGAAGTTTGGCGACACAACGATATGCAAGAAGCATTGTAGCATTTTAATGATAGTAAAAAGATGTGTGTGTTCTATGCAAGAGTTCCTTGAAAATTTAAATAACAAAATTAACTCACTGACCATGCATTACCGGTGCGTTTAACTATTTTAACACCAGTACAATCCCTACTGGGATCACTTTGGTTCTTACCGTTTTTTTATGGGGTAACAATTATTAATTATGCCGCCGGGAAGGTACGTCAAAGCTATTAATTTGAAATGGACCGGTACTGTCCGGCCTAACATTAATTTGTAAGAATCAGGATGAATTAATCATAAATTTAACGATTGCACTGCACTGTTTTTAACTTTTTACTTCCAGGGTAAACATTTCTTTCATGATTCATTAAAGTCATAAACAAACAACCTCTTTATGTGGTTTTAACAATAATATTAAAAATTTGTATAGTTACATTATAACTAAATCTAGGTTCACATGTCAAACTTTTTGCTCAAAATTTGAAAGCATTTTTTAAATATTTCATGAATTTAGGCGTACAAACAGTGTCCAAAGTTTTATAGCGAATTGTTTCAGCTCATCAGGGAGAAGGAATAAAAGTTGAAAAAATTTTAAGCTCAAAATAATTTGAACTCAATTTTGAAACATAGTGATTACATACAAATTTTCCGTTACATACAAATTACAATCAAATTTTAAGCTCAAACTTTGAAGTTGATATGTGAACGCACCTTTAGGTTATCGTCTCGCTTTATAAAGACTTTGAAACCACACTGCTGGCTACATTAAAATACGTTACGTTAATCAGTTGGTTACAGGAACTTCTATTTAGTTTGTTGGTCAGGCGCAGCAGCTGAAAAACCATCTGGATAAAAGTATTTGTTTAATCACATAGAACTACCTAAGATCATAAAAACTTGCCGCTTTCTGAGGGTGGGTTTTGGCCGCAAGGAAAGTACGAAAAATAGCGATTGCACACCGGTTACATATCAATTTAAATCATACACGTTGCAATAAATATTATTACGTTTTCAAAATGCCGCACGTGAAGGCATCATCAAGGAGCTAAAAACGTTGTATTATAACAGATGTTAGCTTCGTTGCATGCCTGACTCCGTTTGCTGGTAGCACCCCTATCCCTACAAAAGAGAGGGGTTACAGGCAAGAAATTTTAATCCATTGAAAAATTACGCCTTGCCGAAAATAGCTGCGTTAAATCATTTCCACGTTTTTGACAACTAACACGCATATATCACTATCACAGAAAAACATAATACGCCAACAAAACAAAAATTTTGCCGAAGTCCGGAACCAAAACTTAGATACCTTGACTAAATCTAGAATCGTTCCCAGACGATTTATGTTCCATTCGTCGACGTCCGGATCATACACGGAGCCCGGCACGTCGGCGCCATAAATTGGTGCGTTGTATGAAATGTTACGCCAATACTTGCGCTCTAAATCATCCAAACTTTCACAAAGCGGTGTGCGATACTTTTCGCTCGAAGCTAGCTAAACAATAATTGTAGCAATTTAAATACATTTTCATAAAGAATAATAAACACCATGCACCATATTGTTTAAATACACCAATAATTGGTTTAAGTTATAAAATACACTCTAAAATGTTTTACGGAAAATATGAGGGACTAGCGATAGCGGAAACAGAAAATTTTCTGCACCCGCTCCACTGAGACGTAAACGATAACCATTTATTCAATAAAATCAGGTGAAAAACCAATCAAGCAAAACTAACTAAGTAGGATGACCGAAAGGTAAAAGGTTACTTACAGAAATATTGCGAGAGAAATTACAAATTGTGCTTGTTAACCTGTTCTGGCCTTTCCAAAGCATCAAAATAGTACCTGGAGGGGGTGCAGCAAAGCTCAAAGCCAGAATTAGATACAGCTGAGATGGTGCAGCATAGACCCAGCTCAAAGCCAGAATTACGAGATGAGGTGGTCGCCTCCCCCAAGTTAGCTGGGCATCTTGCATGACTGCATACCATGGATGAATCCAATTTACGTGCGTACACCTGATTTTTTTGTTAAGTCAATTTACCATAGTACAAGCGATGACCGCGAACAAATCGCGATTTCCCTTATGTACGCGTACACCAATTGCGATGCAGCAATGCGTAGGCGCTGTTTGCGGTCACTATTTTGATATTTAGCATCGCACTTTGCTGGCCGCGTACAAGGAAAAACGCGGTTGCCAATCGCGTTTTCCCCACATGCCATAATACAGAGATGACCGCGAACATAGCTGCATGACTCAGAATGTCATTTGATGAACGAGGACAAACATGCGAAATGAACAAATGTACGCGAGCGTAAATTCCATTCGTACATCGCAGAGTACATGTTCGCATTCACAAAAATGCGAATACCAATATCAAAACATGAACGAGAATTTCTGCGAGAATCAATTTGAGATTTTGACAATATAACAACTTTGAAGGACGCACCTAAAGCTGACTCTCGCGTTATAATTGCATTTTATCGAGTTTTTCATGCACTTAGCGCGGGTATATATAAAGTTATTTTTATCGCATATCTAAACAATAATACCGATGTTAAAAAGATTAAATAACCAGCAAAATCCATAATTCATCTTCAACAAGCAATAATGACTAAATAAACATTTTGAAAATTTTAATTTTTACTAGTATCTCTAAACTATGACTCGTAGAGCTGAAAATTATTTCTCTTACAAAATGTGTAATAAATTCGTAGCCCCTGGTAAAAGAGATTCTGACCCTGTGGGTTCCATTTCTTGAACCGATGCCTCTGACTGAGAATATATTGCTAGATTATGGACCCATTTCGACAAAATAGCTAGTATCGCGTAAGTGAAGGTGAAACGGAGCAATTGTGATTTTATTTTTAAGTTAGCATTTTATTTATTCATCTGTAACAGGATGCTTGATGTAGATACCACCCCACCACCCTAAACCACTAAAGACAGACTAAATTCTATAAATTGGGTTCATTAACCCTATGCCTATACCCATTCGAAACCCATGAAATATGCACGCTGGACTATAGAAAACCAAGGTGTTGTATTCAGCATACCGAAAAACCTCTATATAGACTATTTTGATGTCATGTACCAAACTACTGCAGACCGAATATTTTCCGGAAATCGGGCTCATTAATCCGAAGCCCATTTAAAACCAAAAAGCATGAAATATGCGTGCTGGACTCTGGTTAACAAATTCACTGTATATATTCTTCAAGTCCACTCCCTGCACGCAAAACAAATATAATCAGACAATATGAAAAGACGCTTCAATTTTAATATCGGGTTCGTTGACCAGAAAACCCTTGAGACCCCAAGACAAGATATAATCAAGCTAGACTCTAGGTAGCAACCATCGTGTCGAGCGTGCTAGGTAACCTAATAGACACACGTTGTACGGTAAAAACATGCAACATGCCGAAAATTTAAAAATAGCTATTTTTGGCAAAGGGTCCATGAGCCATATTCGGCCCCACATCGGAGCAGGGCTCGGCAAAGTTGTAGATCTGGATGTGTTGATCCTGTAATGTTGGTCTCAGTTTTTCGATGCGAAGACTGTGTCGCGAGAGGTGGGCTGCGAAAGACTGGTATTCGTGTGGCAAAATTGGCAAAGAATCTTTAAAAACTTGTTTTTTGCAATGTTGACCCGGAAGAAGGGGTCGGAGCTGTTCGCGTTCAATGCACATTGTACTCACATTTGCTATTGAATAAAAAATTTACCGAAATCCATCCATCCTAAAAAGAGTTATGAATGACAGAAACAGCCAAAAAATTATATTTCCACAATTTTCTCCATAGCGCCCTGAGTTGAAGCTCCGCTCGCTTCGCTAGCTCTGTTTCAAAAATCAATAGAGTAAAGAGACTAAAACAAAAAAACATAAATTTTTTACAGAAGTTATTACTTGAGAATATGATATTTTTAACTACAAACCATAAAAAAATAAGTTTTTGAGTTAAACAATGAAAAGATATGAGGTGATTTTTGTAAAATTTGAGAATTTGAATTTTTTGTGCTACGCTTTTTTTAAATTTGAAAACAATTATTGAGATTTGACAAGCACTGCCACCTTTAATTAACATATCACAAGACACTATACTATAAACGCTAAAGCCATAAGTATATGCGCTAATTCTGTTTGTAGTAACTCATATATGGAAAAGAAACTCTACTAAATGTTTGAAATTTAATCTTCCGGATCATCTCGTATCAGTTGATGAAGCCACAGCTCGTGCACAACATTCAGAACATTCGCTATCAAACCCTATATGTTCGACCCGATAAATCCACGAACTAGTATTAATTTAGAACAATTTCGCAAGGCATGAAACACACAATGAAATAGCCTTCCGACATAAATCAACACGATTTTAATACGAAAAAGTACAAAATACACTAAGATTGCTACGTTTATTCGATATGAAAATAATACTTAATTTCAAGCTCTTGCTTTAATACAAAAGACTACTCTAAAATTAGCAATATTAAAAACTCTCAGCGGCAAGCTGGACGTAACATCAGGCAAGAACGCAACGCTATGGTTAATGCGCAGCGTTGATACAAGCATGAATTGGATTCCGCAGGCATAATGATAATAGTAATCGAGGGGCAGACAAAAATCAGAAATGAATGACTGGCCAAAGCAAATATAGCAACAATTTTCCGTGACGAATATTTTTAAAATCATCCACACCGTGATTACATCGTAACAATAAATGATACCTCTTCGAACTCTTTTACAGTCATCTGACGCTTCTGAATGTTGTATTGTTGGTAGAGGCCTTGCTGTCCAACGACTTGCTGGGATACCGGACTCGTTATAACAAACTGAAATGCTCAAGGGACCAAAATCAAACATCAAATCGCACCGCAATTTGGTGGCTATAAATAATGCTCAGTCAACTACAAATTTTACATTTTTGAGATTACTGTAGTTATATAACTTGCTTCTCCAAATATTGGGTAGGGAGCCCTGAGGCATATCAACCTCCCCAGGTGTAAATTCCGGTTTCCCCAGTTCATCGACCCCTGATACTTTTTTCATGACTAAAAATTACCAAATTTTCCCTTAGATTAAACATATGTGAACTTTTCCACATTTTGGCTAAAACATTCCAGATTTTTCTTTGTAGGAGTAAAAACCGGTAAGATTTGCTTTTTATGTAAGCGCAGCAACCATTAGTAGTATAAATTTATTACGGTTTCTATCAGATAGAACACTATATAAAGTCAACTGATGACCTGGATGAATCATCACCATGTATTTTCTGTTCCCCCAGTTCCAAACTGGTACGACCACCGAGGTCATGCCCCCAGGTATAAAATACGTAGTTTGGAAAAAACCAACGAGGCATCACGTCAAGGCATGAATTCATAAAATAGTGTTTTATCATGCACAACACTTGCTTATGTTTTGCTTGTCTGAGTCATGATGAATAACCCACAAATGTATTAATGGTTTTCGCAAAATATTATTCAGGTGACGCGTAAATAAATTCGCATAAAGCGATGCAAGTAATTATTATGAATTCTGTGTGTAGTGAGTAGGTCGAGAGTAGCGAAGAATTCTCATTAGCCAGAGTGGAATTTCGACGGTGTCCGTTTCTAGGTTTTTGGAGTGACATGCATAACTTAACTTCGGCTGAGCGGATGGTCTCGAGCGATACCTCATTCGAAAGCTTAAAATCTTTTTGACAGGATGTACGAAATTTTTGGCTTCAAAACGCAATTTTAGTACAAATTTTGATCAAATTTTATATACTTTGAACCAATTGAAAACAAAAAAATGCCAAGAGGCAACGAACCGGACCGGGGAGCACCTGTTTTGAACAGGGGAACCGAAAAATGCCAGGGGCCCCGCCCTCCCCTCAATTTGGAGAGCTCAGCGGAGTACTTCAAAACTTATAAATATGTCAATGTTTCATGAATTAGCATTATTTCTTGGTGCCTTATAAACTTTAGTAGAGATTGATATATGTGTTGAGAATTTAAGAGGCAACCAAAGGTGTTTGAGTGAACACAGACAAAATATATGTCTTTTTATGTTATAAGATAGCTTCAGTCCTGGCTTAGCGTGTTAGCTAATTTTGCTGGTATAATAATAAACTTTTATATTTTAATTTACTCCCTGGTATAAATTGTGTATTATATTTACATATATGTGCCGTTTTATATACATATATGTATACGTCATTATTACTGCATTCCAAGTTTGAAATGGTAAAAAATACTAGAATTTGCTGAAATTATACCTTACGTTGGTTGGAGATTAAAATTTCTCTGGGTCAAAATCAAAAATTTAAGGGGTCAAACTTTGAGGGGAGCGGTAACCAACAGGTTACATCCTGGACAAGAATGGTCGGCTGCCCCTCCGCTCCTTGGCGATAAGACAAACTACATAGGTATCATATTTTGCAAATATAGACCTTGATCCTCTAAGTAGTTGGCCATGTGTGCCTCAAGAACAAAAATCAATCATTAAAGCAATAAATAGTTATATCTCCTCAACGATTAAAGCACAATGGCTCTTTAAAGTTGCACATATGTGTAAATTACTTATTCAGGCTAAGAATTCACCACCTTAGCGATGAAAAAACCACATAGTTATGCGGCGCTGATAAATTTAATCGCGTGTCCGTCCGGCCAATTTGTTCTAAATATCTCAGGAACGAATGAAGATGTCACCATGGTGTCTTTTGCATATTATAACCTACATAAAGTAATAAGATAGTTTGGTCTTTAATCATACGACCTAACCCAGAAGAGTAAATTAGTACCTCGGGAGTTTTGGGCAGTGAGGGGGGACACCACCAACATGTGGAAGATAACGTTAGCTGACTGAATCACTTTAGCAATGCGGCCCTGAGATTCGTAAAATTCCAGCAAAATTATTTTTTTATGATTGATAATTGAACACATATGCCGGCCTAATTTTGCTGATAAAACACCTGAGTTTACAAATATGTACAAAACCGCAACATATATACACTTATACTTTCTTGATATAATGGCATTGAAATGACGCACGGATACAATAAAACTTACATTTTCGCAATCAGTATAATCACGCCGTCTTGGTTTCCAATTAGCTGGCGGAATAACTTTGGCAATGCCGCCCCTATGAGCGCCCTGAGATTCCATGTACGCAATGTAAGCAGAAAAGTTTTTGAATTCTTCAAATGTTGGCTTAAACACCATAATTTCAGAATTTGCGTTCGTGGAGGATTTATCACTGTGAGATATGTTATCATTGCTCATTTTAATACTATGCAACTAAACCTGAAACTAAGTGTGCGCAATATCACGAGTTGTTGACCAATATATATATCTATATAATATAATATTACACATACATATAAACATTGGAAGCGCACACTAATTTTCTTGACATACTTTTATATATGCAGCTACTGATTCATTGAAGAAAATATTTGCACGAATAAAAGGATTAGTTATTTATGTACAGATATAAAAACCGGACTTTTAAGACCGTAATTATTTTCATATCTAAATGTATGTCGTTTCATATACATATCTGCGTCAGTACAACTGCATTCTACGACTTAAATGGACAAAAATACCAAATTCGCTGAAAATGCACGTTACGTTGGTCGGAGGTAAAAATTTCTCGGCGTGACACTCGGGGTGAGGTGTCCAACAGAGCTCCTCGACCGGACATGCTCCTAAATACCTAGGATGTTAGAAACTATAGACCGATCAGTTTGACTTGTAAGTGCTGTAAAATATTGGAACAAATTATATGCGACCAGGTTATTGCCCACACGATTTCTAATGGTATGTTAAATGATTCTCAATTTGGTTTCTGTCGCGGGAAATCGTGCTGCACGCAGTTATTAGAATTCACCGATTACATTACGAGGGCAATAAACGATGGTGACGTAGTAGATTGTGTATATCTTGACTTCAAGAAAGCTTTTGATTCAGTTAGTCATATAAGATTAGTGCAAAAGCTGTCATCTTTTGGTTTAGCAGTTAAAACAATTGAATGGTTTCGAAGTTCTTTGCAAGGAAGATCACAACGAGTAGTGTACAGAGGCTTTCATTCCCGCCATATGGAAATTTCCAGTGGTGTTCCACAGGGATCGGTAGCCGGACCTTGTTTATTTTTGCTCTATATCTACGACATCGACGAAACGCTTTCTGACAATGTGAAAATGCTTAAATTTGCGGATGACTTGAAGGTTTTTGTAAAATTTGATCCTCTTTCAGCAAATAGTTCAGGTGCTTCTAATCTCCAGCGTACATTAGATAACGTTTACAACTGGTCAATAGACAATGCCATATTTTTCAATGCTGAAAAATTCTTAACTGTGAACTTTGGAACGAACAATGTTGGCAAGGAATACACTCTCAATCGTCAAGGTCTTCAAGGAGTTGAAACAGCTCGCGACTTAGGTGTTTTAATGTCACATAATTCGAAGTGGGAAGCACAATGTAAAAAGGCGGTGGCAGCGGCAAACAAAGCGTATGGGATCATTAAGAGACATATTAAGCACTTAACTAAAGCTTCACCACTTTTCTTGCATCGGGCATTGATTCCACCTCATCTTGAGTTCGCCTCTCCGGTCTGGTGTCCTTACTTTCGAAAAGACATTGTTCTATTAGAAGACGTACAAAGGCGCGTCAAAAAATTGTTTTCCAGTATACGCCACCTCAGCTATGAGGATCGTCTACGATATTTACAACTACAGACATTGAAAACGCGACGTATACGTGCGGATTTAATTCTCATGTATCAAATAATGACTAGTAAAGTCAACCTTCCATATCATAAGTTTTTCGTTGATGGTAATGCTAACACTCGTGGTCATATCTACAAGATAAAGCCACCGGATATTGTGCGATCCAAAAAACGATTGCAATTCTTTAGTCACCGAGTGGTCAACACTTGGAATAACCTCCCGTCCCACGTTGTTGAAGCACCGACATTAGCATCGTTCAAACGCTTGCTTCACGTTTCCGGCGCATTGCCGGAATTATAACTGTGTTCTGCCGCGGTATCTCTCATTTTAGGCCCTATCAAATGGGTCCCATGGGCCCCAATCGTTATGCCAATATGTATTTATTATCGATGAACAATACAAATGTGGCGCGCAGGTGAATAAACAGGTGAATAAAGCGGAAGTCCGGGAAAATTTAAGCAATTGTGGCCCACATGGTAAAGTTTGCGGTGTTTAACCAAAATAATGAAAAATCAACATATTTAATGCCACCAAGGAAATATTGACAAATTTTTAACCACACGCAAAGCATCTGGAGGAACCGTGGGGCATGAACTGGAGGAAGCCAAGTTTTTCCTGGCGCATGAACTGTAGGAAGCCAAATTTTTCCTGGGGCATGAAAAGGGGAACCCGTGGGGCGGTCGACATACCTGAAAGTGAAAAATACAGAGCTTCCGCCGTCCCCACATTAGGAGAAGCCAGATATCATGGTTTTTCTATCTAAAATATTAAAAAACAAGATTATCAATTGAACCTTGTATGATGTTTCCGAATTTTATTCAGTGGCCAAAATAACAAAACAAGCGCTCGATGAACCCATTTAGATAGTGTGCGCTGTGGAATAGTTTCGCCAAGCAAAATTGTAAAATGAAGCGGGCACATTAACTGTAAATAAAATTTCATTTGTTAACGCCGATAATAAGACATATTTAAGAAGAGGTTCGCCAACCCCGACTCCAACAACTTTAAACTACGAACAAAAAGGTTTCTACACTTTCCATTTTGTACAATATATATATGACTATGGCTCAAAAAGCATATTCACGTTGCTACTAAAATAAATTAAAAGAAAAGTACCATAGAAAAATTTATGAACTTACAGAAACAACTACAAATACATAAGATATGTGAGTTCAGTTGAGAATATGAAATAAAAATTTGTATATTGTTCCTTAAACTGTCAAATGACCTTTTTGACAATAAATCGTACGTTCTTGGGATAGGGCTGTATACAACTGGGTATATACAAACCACAACAGGAATGACTTTTGCCACTTCAGCTGCAAACTAAGATCCACCATCATTAGTAAGCATATTACCCTATAATTTGAGCATAACTTCCGCGCAGTACTTTTGGTTTGCAAGTGACCTATTAGGTAGATTTGTGTTCATCAATATTACTGACCTATAAATTTGTAAAACCATCACAATCTCGAAAACAAATTTTGCCCAAGAAAATCATCTCAACGTCAAAACTAAGTTTGAAACCCGAATGAAAATGCAGTTCTATACGTTCTTGCTATTGTTTCCCGAACTTACAAGGTTTACCACCATCGCTGAATTCCACGGTTTTTTGCAACATAATTAAAGCGCAACAAAACAACATCATTTCTGGCGCTCATCGAAATATACACGGTTATTTTCAGACACATCATGTGCTTTTAAAAACAGATTAAAGGTCTTTCTGCGACAACCTGCTCCCAATGAACTTCTACCCACTTTTAACCACTAACCGACAAGGATCTAACTTCTAACTTTTTCAAGGCTATAGACGAATTCTCAACACCGACGCGAGAAGAAGTGCTCAAGGCGACCAGAGATTTTAACAGCGGCAAAGCACCTGGCGGGGGCGGAATGCTGCCGAAATGTTACGAGATTTCAAGCGACCTCAACAGCATTAGGCATCACACCAATCTGTAACATCCGTACCAAACCGATTTTTCTAGAGAGCTATATAACAGCAACTGTCATTTCCTTCCATTATATACTGAGTACTAGGTACTTGCTGTAGAGTCTGCGTGAATACGGCAGACCAGTCGCTATCGCCTTCGTGGACCCCAAACCCGCAGTCGAACCGGTCTACCGAAAGTTCTCAAACAAGATTATGGAGGCGACTGTGTATCCAAGAAGATTGTCTTTATTTCTAAGGCACTTTCGGAACAATCGTGCTGCTACGTCAACTTAAGCGACACACCATTATCCGTTCGAAGTTAATTCAGAGTGAGACAAGACTCAATTTTGTCGTCATCCTCTTCAACTTCGCAAGTAGATGGGTGTTGAAAACAGCTTTCACGGACGGCGATAGTTTTGTGTTCAACGCTAGAGGCGTTACATTCACCAACGCTTCCTATGTAGACGACAATGATATTTCTTCCGCGCATTAACGAGCTGTAGGCGATGCTCAATCAAGTCACCGCTGCGGCAAAACTCATAATCGGTAACCAGCTCACAAAAAACTAAAATCATGATAGAACTACATTATTCAACGGTATAATAGTAGAGCAGGTAGATCAGTTCTCTACTTGCGAGGCGTCTTCACGGCGTGAGCGGCCTCCGATGTGGAGATAACGACCCGGATCAGCCGCAACAGGTGAGCCTTTGCAGGATCACTGCAGGTGTGGCAGTCACTAGACGTGTCCTGTTTAACCAACATCAGCATATACAACGTTGTCATTCGACCGCTCTTATTTTTTTCTGAAAGTCGTGGGCAATAAAATTACTTAACCTGCATCAGATCGAAACCTTTGAAAACTTGTACCGTCGGGGGTTCAGGATGTCACCAAGTATATACCAAGGTTGAAAAACTGTATAGCCATAGAACCGGTCATAAATTTAAATTGCCGGAACTGCTGAAAATTGATCGATTGCGGCTCCTCGAGCACATCCTTCGAACGCCAGACAGCAGGATCGTAAAGAAACTGGCAAAAGCAACACCGCCGACTAACTGGATCAAGTCAGCCGGAAGAGCACGCGTAACATGCTGAAGGCAAGCTATCAGGCTGTCAGCAGTATTTTCGTTATTCTACGTTTGTGGAAACAATCTCCCAAGGCACAGATCGAACAAATTACGGCAAGCAGGGAGGAGTGGAGACGTGTGCTCAACATGAAGTCATGCTGCAACAGGAGCATGTAATCAGGTAACCACATAAATATAAATATGTCATTCGTTAACTCAACCTGTAGCCCTCCGTACAGCAGTTCAGCGTGCTTTTCAGTGCATCACAAGGGCAAGTTTGTCATTATACAACTTTACCGTAATTTGAAATATTTCCTGATGCATTAATACCATGCGCCTTATGCTATAATTTATATTAAACTCAACTCGAAACTAAACTGAAAATTAAATAAGATATTAAAACTGGGCTAAAATCACGACACCTTGGAAAACAAACAACAAAATTTAACGCAGGAAAATAATTATGTAAACTAACATACACAAATACAATACCAACACAAAACAAATCAGAATAAGATACAATTACACATACAAAGGCTGTGGGCAATGTATAGTATGAAAATGTCTAATTATGTTGTAAAAACTAATGTTATGTGTGTAACTGTTAGTCTCTTGTGTATAATGTATATATGTGCATTAATTTATACATTTGTATATATAATTTATTTATACCGTTTATATATTAAAATTCAAATTACCAACGCCACGGGTTATATATTTACTTATAGATCCTAGCTACGTAATTAAATGAGTACGTGTTAAAGGAAATAGCAGCGGTTTTTATTGACATTCCTTTGGCTTATACTTTGTTTATGCATTGCAGTATAAACCGCGTACTGAACACCTTAGGCTGCACACCAAATCATTCACATTTCCCAATATTGTTGAAAATATGGAATATATTATGGCTTTGGGATATTTCATTCAGTTCGACTCAAGATTTTACTGTACGAGGGAGATGGCGGTGCGGCACGGCAGCGAGGTGGGGTAGAACTTTCGGAGATGGACCAGGTCCTCAGAGGCAGCGGCTGGCCTGAGGCTTCTGGTGGTAGGCCCTTGAACCCCTGCTACGGCATGCGTGATTAAAGTGCAACTTTAAGTGATTATGTGAAACGAATTCATGCGAACCTTTCCGTTGCCAGGCACCTGTACAGTACCGTGCTTTGCGCCCCCCATACCCCCCAATTGGGGGGTCCACCAGTATTTAGGGGGCCCACCAGCCACAGGCACTGTTGCTGAAACGTAACGACCGAAGCGAGTGGAGTTTCCACATATAGTGTTAGGGACAAAAAAACAGAAATTTATTTTTTGTCTCTCTGCCACTCATAAAGTCATGACCGCGTTGAACACATATGTAACTTTTTATTCGGACGATAATGATCTAAGCTCGACGCTTTACATATTCGGGCCAAGATCATCTATGCACACATGCTACAGAAGTCGAAAACTGGGTGCAAGTGGCACTTTTGACAATTTTGGCTCACCAGGCTGATTGCTTCCCTGAGTTAAATCTCGATACAGAATCTTGATATTAAAATCGAGAACACCTTTCGAAAAAACCGTTTGCTTTCGAGCACGCAAGAGTACGGACCTCCGTTTCCCTTCGGTTGCGAGTACAAGTATTATACTGTTAAGTGTTATTTTTTACTTAAACAGGGTGCGCAAACTTTTTAACTAATTAATAAATGAGAAATTCACAATGAAAAAGCTGTATAAAAGTTGTGCAAGTAAACGTAAGGAAGCAAAGGCTGCAAATCAAGCAGCTCAAAAAATTCCTAAATTGACGGCGTTTTTCGAAAGGTGTAGCGATCAACCGGACCCCGATGGGGAGCGTGAAAGCGATGAAATTGAACATGTGAGCGACCAAGATGTTTCTCAAGAACTAAGCGAAACGGAAACAAAACTCCAAGACCAAGAGGAAAACGCTGCGCGTGCGCCAATAGCTAGCGAAGAAGAGCCTGCAGAGCTTCAAGAAAACGCGGAAGATATAGAACCAGGTAGGCTATTCAAAACTTAAAATTTAAAAATATTTGCTCCTATTGCTTATTAATGATAAAATAAACATTAGTTTATTTTGTTACAGCTATTCGCTAAAAAGTTGTACACAAGTGAAAAGTTACGTTACAAAATTACGTGAATATAACTTACGGAGAAACAAGAAGGTCATAATGCCTATTATGAACCTTGTTATCTTTAATGCTGCAGATAATATCCTTGGTAGAATATGACCGATGATAGATTGACAGCGCTGGCTGTAATATCGATAGAATCAGAAGTAGCTCGCAACCTGAAATTTGAAGAGATCGTTCGGTGTTTTAAAGAACAAAAGCTTCGAAAGAAACCACTTTAAATATGTAATTTGATGTTAGAGCGTGGTTATATGGTTCCTGCTCAAAACATCCACTCGCTGTAGCTGTATACACATTCTTTTAATGTCAATAAGTAATGAATATGTTCTCTAAATGTACTCTCGCAACCCGTTCGGAACACAGTTCAGGTTGGTTGGTTTGCCGCGCCCCCATGGATACACCAGTGCAGAAAAACATGTAGGCTATGAGCAAGGTATTTTATCGCAATAATGCTCCAACTAGTCTTACAGAAGTTTTTCTCCGTCAGGATAAATATCAGAATCTCAGGGGCCCACAAGGTTATGTCTTGGGGGGGGGGCCCACCACAACCTAGGGACGGGCCTGCACCTGTATATTTGGGATCGAAATTTTTGAAAACCGGGAATTTCGGAAACTGGGGGTTCGAGAAAATGGGAATCCGCAAAATTTGAGAATCAATTGTTACCATTTAATAGTGTGTGAAAACTTTGTCTACGGTGCCAAAAGTAAGCCACTGGTACAAGGGACAAGCATTTGCTATAAAATCTCCATTGAACCGACCGATTCTATATTTTAACCCTTTATTGTAAGTACAATCTCGAGCCTGGGTCGTTTCCCTTCGAACCTAGGGCCCGTGTCACCTTTAGGGGACGAACGTTATAACGTTAGAAAAAGAACAGCTTAGAGCGGGGGGTTCGGAGGACGGCAGCCCCCCGACTTAGGTTTAGGCTTAGTACATGGATCAGATAGGGACCATAGCTTAGGCTAAGACTAAGGCGGCTTAGTATATCGAGAACGGCATGGCATGCATTTCACTTCCGCCCCTAAAGGTTACCTTGGCCAAACCTAGTACGCTGGCAATTGCGTTATTTAGAAACTGTTGCTCGCTTCCTTTAACGCACCTTGCAAAGCGAGCGAACAAAGCAAGTGAAAATATAATAGTATTAAACGCAACATTTCTCCCTTTATAGGTTTTATTTCACATTTACTTAAATCTAAGACTTTCTTGTTTACCAAATGTCTCATTTCTTAAATTTTCTTGTTTTCGGCGTTTTAAGATTTCTCATATCCCAAGTTATTAGTCTTGGTAGTTTTCGGCGTTTTAAGATATCTAATTTCCTGTATTATGAGTCTTCAGTTGGTTTACGAAAACTGGGAACCAGAGAAATGCAGAAGCATACAACGTAGGAAACATTTGAAATGGGAATCTCGGGAAGTGAAAAGCTATTGACAACCACGAAGTTCGGAAAATATAAAACGGTTTGTTTACATGTTACGAATCAAAATCTAGCCTCGTAAGATTGAGGTACTACATATCACATTTCTTGGCACTGTTTTATAGTTAAAATCAGATTATATAGAGCACATGCTGATTTCATACTGACAGTCAAAGTTTCTAACTGCATTCAAGCCTCGGACCAGGTAACCCTGAGGGGCGGTACATTATAACGGTAGAAAAAAAGCACCTTCTAGAAGGGTTTCGGAGACGGCAGCCCGCGACTTTAAGTTTAGGTTTAGTGCATGTCTCATATAAGGAACTTAGCTTAGGCTAAGACTAAGGCTTAGTATATCAGGCTAAGGCTATATGTTAAGGCCTGCATTTAATTCCGCGCATCAGGGTTACTTGGGCCGAACGCTCCGTGTCTGTAGAGTTCCGAGTGTTTTATAAACAAAGGGTTATGTCAGTACATCACGGTACCATCCGAACATGAACAATCGTTGTGCTGATAAATATTATATATACAATGTGACAGTACTGCCGTAATAGCCCCGTATCGTCGTTACTGACCAGACTGTCATAAACGGTTCGATTGTCGTAATTACATTAGACACGAGAGGGGGGCGCAGACCTCAGGCGATAACCTCCGCATGAGCATGTAGGAGTCACACCTATTAGTGAAGTCTCAACAATCATTGAAATATGGTGAGTTTTAAACTGCGATATCTCCATAAGCAAGCACTAAAAATATATGATTTAAATTTCTAGACGGCTATATTACAAACGAAACATTTGTTAGTCATTTTGGGCTACCTATATTTTGGCTCAACATGTACAATAGTTTTAGCTACAACGAACAAACTGACCAGATTGAGTAGCAGTGTATATTATGTAGTATGCCATGCTATCAAACGCACGGACAACAATGTGCCTAAAGTTCCCCTTATAACAGAAACGATGGTTAAAAACTGATCCTGACAACGCAGAAAATCCATAGTATATACAGTCAACCTGAGGCAACATTTAAAGTTGAAAGATAAAAATTTAACCAAAGACAGACTGGCGAATAAAATTGCGCCAAACATCCAAAGCAAGCATACGATGAAGCAACGGTTACTGTGAATCACCACATTGCCCACGACCTTCAACAGCGTCGAGCTGTTGAACAAGACATGCCCTTATATTCAAACATGTGAGGACGTCATTTTACTCTGCTTACAATCGCTGCTATCCTATTATTCGTTCCGTTAGTGAAATCCCCCACAATTTAAAAGGGTCAGGTTTAGGAACAAATATAACAGCTCCGAACAATCCAATATGTGACCAGAACTATGTTGTTTATGCTCAGTTACCTTCTTCATTTTGTCATATGAGCAAGATCAGCGTTTTGCACGGCTCATTCCACTGGGTTGCTGAAGGTATGCTTGCATATATATACATAATTGCCCTCAAGAAGTTTCATTCGCTCTAACGTGGTATACCGTTTTGTGTGATGTGAATCGAGTCTTGTATATAATTCATGCACTAATACCGACTCGTTTGCGTACAAGCTATGAAAATCTTCAACAAAATACGCCACTGCCTTGTGCAATATTTCGGGAATGTTTGGTCACTGACTTGCTGATACTTCGACTTTGAAGTTTCAGGAATTACAGCCTTTCGAGAAATGTTTCTTGAAGCGGATGCTAAAAATTATGTCTTCCACTGCTCTCAAGCACTGATGTCAAATATAGCTTCAAAGGGATTTTAATTCAAAACCTGTTTATGAACGCAGTCAAAACGGGATTGTAACAGCCCTATATTCTGTATTCGCCCTTAGTTGTCACATGGATACATCGAATCATTGCAATGTCGCTCTTGCTACCAGACGAGCTTATTCCATCCTGGAATCTTGCATTAAAGAAGTCGCCGCGAACAAGCTCAGACGATGACGATAACAAACTTGATTTATTATCTTCTAACATAGATCAGCGGTGGTTCTGCAATCATAGATGCTTGAACTCACGGCCCACTGTAGCAATGATGGTTCGCGCAGTAACAATCGTGAGGAAGGGTGCAACAATCTTTAGTAGCAAAGCTGACCGTCAACATCCTTGCCTCACCGTATTTCTCGTAAATTTTGAAGATGCACTTTATTCTATTCAAGTAAGTTGTCTCAAACTCAGAAATGGAGTGCTACCAAATCCGCGGCTACAGAAGTATATTGACAATAACAACATTCACGGTGCTAAGGGACTACTTGACGTACAGCCGTTCTTGGTGCAAATAAAATACAACACAACTTCTCATATCGTGAATCGAAGATTTTCACCTAACTGTGAAAAAGAATGGTTTGCGCGGCGGGATAAATTAACAATTTTAAGGAGACAAGTGAACCGCAAATTTTTAGCCAACGAAACATTAGTATTGTGAATTTTGACATGAGTAAATCTGCTTTCGCGACACATGATTACGATTGTGTAAGAGTAGGTGGTGGAGCATGAGTACAGGTGCCACATGAGTATCAGTGCCATTAAAGTAATGTGTGAATGGCACACGAGTACTAGTCCCACATGAGTATCAGTGTTACATTAAGTACTGAATGCCGTCTATATCACCGCAGGTGCCACATAACACATAAGTGCTAGTGCCGCATGAGTACAGGTGCTACATGAGTACTGGTGCTACATTTGTACAGAGCCGCTAATCATAGGCTGATTTCGCATAGCTTGCTATTCGACGTTTTCGCAGGTCGACTTAGCATCAAAGAAGTCAAAAATTAATAACGACCCTGTTGGTTAGCTTGTATTTACACACTGTATATTAATTCCAAAAGCCCGTAGTACACAGTATTAAGAGATAAACTGAAAACAATATCACAGCTTTTAGGGCTTTGACAATGAAAAATATTTCAAACTGAGAGACGTCAGGGACATTGTTTCCCTTATTGGCCAATTTCTATATCATTCGTCAGGTTGTGCAATAAATTAAATGTGTTAATATTTTGGATGCTTTATTATTGCTTCCGTTAACGTCCACTTCAGAGTGACACTAAATATATAATGTTGGAATATTTTTTAGACTCGGTTAGTGTCCTCGAACCCCCATCAGACATGGCGCCCGAACTACCACGAGTGACTGTCATAAATTTCTGTGCTTCGCTTGACGCGCAGGAAATTTCCTGTGATAGAAGTCTAAAAGATAAAACCAATCTGTATTATATTCTGTATTACATCACGTCCATATACTGTATATAAACATATGATCACAGATGGACAAACGAGGGTAATCGGGTGCATTCCAATAACTATTAGTTTTCTTAACAAAATTTGTTGCAGAGTTTGTATAGGATAGCCGAGCACAATGGCGTATCCAGGATTTTTGATTGGGGGGAGGGGGGGCGGATCGGATATATCCTGCAACATTTCGTAGCTATTGTTTAACGCCATTTGTCGCAGATATAATACGAGGTAGTTGCTACCACTGAGTTCCGAGGTGCGGGTTTTGCCCACAGTGGGTATATATCATATGTGTAGACTGTATCGTGCTGTACCATGCTAGAAATAACAGATAGAGCTTAGCTAGCTACCTTGCAGTTTTCGCAGCTAACACGATGTTGCTATTGAACACGCATTGTTTCCAAAAATACGTACGAGTGTAAACATTTTTGACTCCCGGTAACGCAGTTTTTGTTGAGGCAGAGGTCTCTCGCGCAGCTTTGAAAACGTCGGAGGAAGTTTACTTTCCGAAAGGCTTGTTTTATTTATATGTTTTTCTATTTTCGCGTACCAAACGCTTGGTGTATAGCGACTGATTACATACTGGATACATGGCCAAAAGTATTATTGCTGCCGCTCAGTAGTATAGAGTGCCAGTTTTTCCACGGCAATTCCGGAGCATTCGGAGGATTCTATGAGTAACATATTATGTTGATAATTGGTTTATTGATAAGTATTATACATATATATATATATATACGTATATATAGTATATTTTCAAAAGAAATTATCTAATAATGTGTATTCCAGCCACTATGAGCGAGAAGTTACCTATTGATAATCATTTTTGGAAAGTGTTATGCATTCCTGATTCAGTGAAATATTTCACAAACAACAACAATGATTATTTACCACACAAGCCAGCCATATGACGCAAGCACTGTTACATGCATGCCTTCCACCACATTGTAAAATGATTTAGACCTACGTAGTTTTGCCAAAGCCAGTTGCAGAATTTTTTCTAACGAGCCGTATGTGCTAAAACTTTAACATCCAATTCGAATTTGTTTTTTAACAGGGCGATTTGATGATTTACGGCAAGAATATTTTAAGAGCTTTAACATAAGCCGCTGTCATTTGTTCCGTTGTGTAACTGGTGTTACGGTGATCGGACTCAGACACTGTAGCAGTTTGGTTATTTGGGCCTACGCAAGTGTTTCAGTTTGGGGTTAGCTGGAACATTCATCTTGGATGCCAATATTGCCCAGTGTCGCCGGATATGACACTGCCCTTTTACATTCGTCTGGGAACACTTGAAACAAAGTGCCTGGCGTGGTTTTTCACGATATATCGCTTTGTTTCAAAAGTAAAATTCAGCTGAATGAAGCTTTTAAGGAATTGTTCCGGTGTTAAAGCTTTGTAGTAGCTTTTTCGCAGAAGAAAAGGAAACAGTGCCTTGCTAAGAGGATCTTGGCGACGCGATTCTCGTATGAGTTCCTCGGTCACTAACTCCCGCTCCGATTTTGCTGCTGTAATGACAATTAAATCCATATGCTGCAAAACATGAGTTGCATGACCAGGATGCAAAGAAGATGAACTTCATGCTGCTTAGCCTTACAGATGTACGACTTCTACTATATCAGAACAAATGGCCGTGAAAGATAGTATAAATAGTCGGGAAAACCAGTCGTAAAAGGGAACTATATTAAACACCCGTTATTTGAAAGGTTGTAAATTGTACAATCTGGCCCTTCTACCCATTCTTCAACATGTTTTTGCTGTATATATGCACAACATATGGTTGCAATCCCTAGCCTAAATCTGACCCACTTATGGGCACTGTAACCTGATTACGGCCGACGGTTGGCGTTATGACACTCGGATCATATATATAATCTTTTTTGTTTCCTTTGTAAATCCTGAAGTGATGTTTCATCGCAGTTCACAATTTGAGTGGATTTGACCGCGATGTTGAGTTTTTATACAAGCCACACTTGTAAAAGCAGGAACCACTCATCCAAAACTGTCTCGTTTACGCACTGTGCCCTAGCAATTTGCAGAGGAGCCGGAATTTTTAGATTTTGCTGCTCCTAAGCTACATAAATCCGCTAAACCAATTGTCATTGGGACGGTTGTCCCCAAAAGGTTCTATATAATTTTAAATATCTAAAATGTGTTTTCGAGTTGTTGCAAGTCCACGATCTGCCAACCATTCTATAGATGTCACTAGAACTCTTCTTTTGTCTGGCCTTATAACCCTTGCACGGCCGGCGCCGACCTTTGACACGTTCTTTCCACATTTTCGTCCACGAATTGTTGCCGCAGGTAAGCCAAACTGCTGTGCCACTTGAAACGATACCATTTTACCACGTTTAACGACATCACCTGCGCTTTCAAGCTGATGAACATTATAATTAATTCTATTGCTCTTATTTATAAAATTTCGGACCATTTTAATTGAGTAATAATGTAACCAATAAGATCTAAAAATGTAATAAAACATACTAGCATCTTTATTTCATTCTTTTAATCATTTAAGGACAGATTTTAACAAAACTAGCCTTGTCTTCAAATTTACCCCTAATCGCGTATTCCACTTTCCCGCAGTTCAAATTATCCGACCTTAATTTCTTATTAATTACTCGCTGATAGCATGCTAGTGCAATAAGTTAAAGTTGACATGGGCCGTTCTTTCTAACTATGTGGGAATTACTTATCAGGTTTTAACCATATTGAGGACCTCTCATAGTTTCTAGAATAAAAAACATTCTGGTATTCGTCATTTTATCGCTTTTATTTCGTAAAACTTCAGTAGATTTTCGATGTCCTAGTTGTGAGATTTGTTTCGTAATGTTTCCTCGAGATCGCATTTGTCACCCCATCAGGAATCACAGCTGCAAGCTAGAGCAGTACTATTTAAAGTCCTTTTAGCAAATTATTTGCACTTACTTTTCACTTATGTATTTTCACAATAATAACTGTGCAAGATCTACGCGTCCACCAAAAGTATTATATATATATGTCTGATTTTTCTGAAATTTTCGTTGAAAACCAGGACTCAGTTTTTGCCAATTCCGAATAAGGCCGTTACCCTATAGTTCTATACTAGCTACTCACACAGTAGGGTGGAAATGAGCGAGTGCGGCTAGTGTGCCCCGAGGACTATTTTAAAGTTGCAAATTGAGTTTAGTTTGCTGAGCCCTCATTGAATCACTCGAGCAACAATACGACAACGCATTATTAATTATAGGAACCGTATTTGGCCCATGTCAACTTTAGGGGCCGGACGTTATAACGGTAGAAAAAAAGAACACCTTAGAGCGGGGGTTCGGGGGCGGCAGCCCCCCGACTTAGGCTTAGTACACGGCCCATATAGGGACCTTAGCTTAGGCTAAGACTAAGGCTTAGTATATCGAGAACGGTATGGCATGCATTATACTTCGGCCCCTAAAGTTCGCATGGGCCGAAATTTTTATCACATGTCAAAGCGGTAAAAGCTTTATTTCTTTGTCC
This sequence comes from Trileptium ribeirensis, assembly GCA_030248225.1. Taxonomy (NCBI): domain Eukaryota; kingdom Metazoa; phylum Nematoda; class Enoplea; order Enoplida; family Thoracostomopsidae; genus Trileptium; species Trileptium ribeirensis. The sequence goes on from JASANE010003955.1 coordinate 53,693, forward strand.
AAGCAAAAAATATGAAGTTTTTAATTTATAAATTACAAGTTTTTAACTAAATTGATAATAATAAACTGTCAATTTTTAACATTGCATGGCACTAGCGTTTGTCTTATTTGATAAATATAATGATCGCAAATTTTAGCATATTTTTCCTCCAACAACGTCTTATATTGTTACTGAGATACTAAATATAATACATCTAAACAATGAAACCAACATGTTTACCGGATTAAATAACCCTATAAGCTCTATGAAATCCAACTATATACCATCAAGCAACGAATTTACTTTGCCAAAATTTTGAAAATTTGCATTCCTGCAGCTGTTTTAACATTGGGTAATAGCTCGAAAGTAGCTGCGCTAATAAGTAATGTTTCAACGTAAAAGCTTCAACTCAGCGGGTGGAGCAGTTTTTACTATAATTAATACATCTTAAGGAACATTTCAAGGCCAACGAATAACAAGGGATGACAAACTCACGTCAAACGATAATATCAGAAAGCGTATCGCTTCACAATGCGAGCATTCAAATGTATGACACCTATACGTAAAATAGTTAAAGGAATACAATTAGTTCTCAACTCATATTAATGACAGCTGTTAATAATTTAAAGCCCAATTCTGGGTCTTAGTTACAATACGAACTGCAACTACAACTGAGCCACAATATATTAAAAACACCGACCCGTCAATTTTACAATCTGTGCCTCAATATATACCGGACGCACATATATTTGAAGAACACAGTTAGGCAATCAGCAGGATAGCACATTCTGTTTTGTTAGGCAACAGGAAGTGTTAATACAAATCACACGTTATGTTCTTAACTCATAAAATGACAATTGTTAATAATTCAAAGCCCAATTCCGCGTTTCATTTACATTACGTTCCGCGCTGCATTTGAGCGATAAGTTGGAAAATTCTGAGTAATCCATTTAATCGAACAACACATTGTAGAAACTAGATTAAATATATACACTACTTCGCTACGAAGAACAAGAGGTGAGCACTAAGAGTTTAACAAAACGTCAAGGATCACAAATTCAGTTTTATCGGCGATCTCGTTTTGATAAACATATCCATCGGACCTTTGTTTCGGGATGTTCTAAAACAAACAACTAAAAGATTGAAAGGAATCCGTTCGACATACATATATTACATCAAGAGTTCATGATGGCACTGTTCAAGATAACCTCGTAAACACATGGTTTCAATACTTATTAATTTTAGACACAGTATTCAAAATAATGAAACAAATTAGTGACGTGTATCGAATGAATTCTTGGATGGTCACAGCTATGTTCCGCGTTGCAGTTCAAGTCACCGGTATTAAGAAGAAAATCTTGTTGGTTGATGTTGGCTTTTTTGCTCCCAAATACTTTTATATATGTCCCAATCAAGTAGTGTCAATCTAGCTGCAATCATGGAATAGTATAAAGGTAAAAATTTGTTAGCTTATGTTTAATAGATTAACCGCAGACCGTAATTAATGTAGTTAATGTTTTGCAATTTGGACAGTTACATCTGCAACTTAAATTATAGCCTTCCAGCTTTTCCAGTCGGCCAACCTAGCTGTCAACCACTTTGACCAAAAACCAACCAAGCCGATGCAACGTAAACTGAGTCTGACAAAACAACTAACCCCCGACAGCTGATATGATTATGGGAAAAATCGTAGCTTATAATTGCCTTTCGGCAAACACGTGAATGCAGAACATTTTTCGACTTCATCAAATCGCTTATGTAGTCTGGTGCAACTGACCGAGTTTCGAAATTTGGTTGTAACTTCTAAATCAGGTCGATTCTGATGACGTTACGTATCTATGTATACATATGCAGATAATGACTTTCACTATCCATTCAAAAATCAACTTACCGACTAATGAAGGGTTACCGACTAATGTAGACATACGAAAAGTGTGTGATCGTGTACCTCGTGCTTTACAGTGTCAAATCCGCTTCGTACAATGTAAACGACAAACTATTAAAATGGATTTGTAGCTTTTTCCAAAGAAAACAGCTGGTTGGTGTTAACGGGCCATTTACTGTTGTTAATGGAGTCCCACAACGTACCGCCCGAGGACCAACTTTTTTCTCTGCATCAATGATATCGACGATTACTGCAGTAGCAAGGCGCTTAGATTCGCCGACGATAACCAATCGTATTCAAGCAAAATATCTGGAACTAGACTCAACGGGCCTACGATCGCATTTATACAATATGGTGCAGCGTTTGGAATTGAGGTTAACACTACCAAGTATTTCAGCGTCATTTCGTCGCCGCGACGTATCGAAACCCAAACGCTTGGGTGAAATTCATTTGCCGTTGAGCTGTTTGGGATATATTACTTTGGTGTTTAAGGCTCTTCGCAAAGCTATCGAAGAACAACACGCGTACAGTCATACAGGATACGGCGAATTCAGGTAGAAAACCGAACGCCTGATATTAATGTAATTGTTTGTTGTCGCAGACTGTAGGCGTTAAAGAATAAAATTATAATATAAATCAAGACCTCAAATTTTAAAAAACACCGCAACCAATTACTCAATACCGATATAAACATTTCAACAAACAATCATTTGAAGCAACAATTTAGCACTGGCATCAGTTAAAAAGCGACTAACCGCTTAGAACTTGATTTCAACGGTCGCCTGTCGTTTTCTTGCACGGTGTTTGATGCGCCGTCAATATAATCCAAGCTAGTGTTATCTTTACTAATCACATCCCTTATAGTTGATCTCGACAAGCATGCATCGATATGATCATTTAAGGCTTTTAGGTCACCGGCTTCGAACCGCATGGATCTATTGCAAACGGGACAAAAGTATCGTTCCGTAGCACCGCCGCCATGGCTTGCGCCCGATGAATTCTTTTCAAATTGGCACGGCTCATCGTTCGGCCCTATGAGCTTAGTCTCAGACTCCAGCAGCCCTTCAAGTGCGGCTGTATGACGTTTTATACCGTATTGAACGATAGGTGAGTCATTGTTCACACAGTCCGCGGATACTTGATCCCTTGACACGATTAGCTTATCCGTGCTCACTGGTTTGTCTTCCGAACAGACAGTATGCAAATCCTCACAATTTTTCAAATGACTCAAAGGATGTTTGCTCCGTTTCGTGGTCAAATACAAATTGTCTTGAGGGTCATGTTTGTGCTTACCAGCAGCAACGTCACCGCTGCTATTGTTCACTTCGGAATTTCTAATACAGTGCTTTCCAGTAGTTTTTTTAGAAATTATCATTTCATTATTGTTGTTGTTACAATCCCTATTAGTTATAATATGTTCAGGACATAAAACCAAGTTATCAGGCTGGGGTTTGGGCCAATCCGAACATGACGCTTGGCAATCTATCATATCATCAACAGGCTCCAAAGTCTGATCCAAATTATTAGCACCGCTACACGTATGTGCATGACCCTGTGCTTTATATATTGTATCAAAACCATCTTTCGTCTGGGAGGCAGTCACAGAAGCAGAGTCAGCGACGCTATTTTCAGTATGCGGGTCATAATCGAGCTTCGTTAAATATTGGGATAAAGTCGATTGCTGGTGGTCGACGACATTGCTGGAGCAGTGAAAACTCGACAGGCGCACCCCTGCAATATGACAACAACGACGTATCTATAACGTAATACAGTTAAAAATAGAGCGCATAAAAGTACAAAAATCCCGACACTCCCATGTTAACCCGCATTCTATGACACATGCAGTTTTCGACCTGACCGCTGCGTTTGTGGAAATGGGGGGTGGCAGGGAATCATCATGCACAGGCCCTCGGGATTTTTGAGGGGCAACATGACTCCTTTCGTTCTAGTGGGGTGGGTAGGTCGTGACACATTTGCGTTTATATCTGTCCATAATTGTAATTGCATCGACAGGCATTATATTTCCTTCGACAATGTTTGTGTATGAAGAAAATTTTATAAATATTTTTGCCTGAAAACCGCGTGGACTATTGTCCGTATTGTCTATGTTGATTTTCGATTATCGTATACACTTTATAACCACAGCCAGAAAATGTTTCTTTACAAATCCTATATAGAATTTTGTGATAGTACAACGCGTATTACTATCAAAATTGTATGGATGATAATCTCTCTATAACAACCCGGGGTAAGATACTGTAGGACGTCAAATGCATTTTTATAGTATTACAATTTTTTTACATACAAATCTATTTAATTTCTAAACCAGCAAGAATCAAATATTTCCCGGCATTTATCAACGATAGTACACTCACCTGTTAACAAGTTCCTAATTTACTCAATCGGCAACAACAACATTACCGAAATTACATAGCGGTAAATAGAGCAAATTGATAATTTACTATGGTACGATTCTTAACTAAACATGTTGTAGAGTGTGACATACATTACATATCAAAAATCTTGTCGCGAAATAAGTTTTTTTTTGGGGGGGGGTCATTTACAGGAGTGGTGCAGCGGAATATGATGGTCGTGGTCCTATTCCTGTTCCCGTTGTAAAAGTCCCTGCAAAATCCAAATATTACAGATATAATGTCGCACATTATGCTATACGTATATGGATTTCCAGTAAACACACAAACCAATTTTATGAAAGAACAACAGATGCACATACGCAGATACCGTTACGGAGAGAAACAAAAGTAAATCGCTTGAGCTGTTAAGCTCTCGCGAACTGCTAACGAATAATTCGCAGAAAAACAGTTTCTATTCTTGTCCGTAACCGTAGAATCTATACGTAGAGTACTCGCCAGAAATGACTGTTGGTCGTTTGATGTTCCCTAGAAGTTCGTTCGATAAATACTAAATTTTGTTCAAAATGTGCACGAATTTTGTCCGAGACGTGTTTGAAATTTTGGTTCCATTTTCTAAATTTTGTTCAAGATCTGTTCAAATTTTGTTGGACAATAAATATATTTTATTCAATTTCTGTTCGATGTTCGTTCATTCGAAAAGTGACACTCATTTCTGGCGAGTACTGTACGTCCTTCATAGAGCTACTTAATTAGCACAAACTGACATTCTTAGAGTACCTAAAATAGAGCAATACATTGGGCAACCCGATTTAGCGAACCTTTTGCTTGTTCCCCGATGAGTTCGTTAAACCGGGGTTGTTGTGTATATATTATTAATAGAATCACTTTGTTCTTTCAAATAGACACATCTTATGATAAATAAGAATACAATTATTGAAATCAGATAAGTTCTTTTTTAACTCATTAACCGGTCCATTTCCAATAGATATAACGAAGCGAAGATGGTAGCAGTGTTATAGACATTTTCCAAACCAAATGAATAATCCATGACGTATAAACAAGCGGTGCTCAGTAGCACTTCATGCTATCATCGGACTAAATATTTATTTATTGATGTGATTATCAACCAAAAAACCGAAAATCAATTAACAGCGAAGCAGACATGTGGGGATATTTTGACCGTTCAACATAACCAAGTTTGTATGAGGGAAAGAGTATGACACTTCCCTGCACTCATATGTTAGCCCGTGTTTGATGATACGGGTGTTTTGGGCCTGACCCCCAATTTCTGGGTGGACCTCGAGATGCACCGACCTGCCCCCCAGTTTCTGGGGGTAGCTCGGACTCCCCAGTTTTTTTTCTTTTTTTTTTGGGGGGGGGTAGGTCGGATCCCTCAATTCCTAGGGGGGTCGGTTTATAGGCAGCTGCTTATAAACCGACCCCCCCATAAATTGAAGGAGTCCGATCTACCCCCCAAAAAATGGGGGGTAGGGTCCGACCTACCCCCAGAAACTGGGAGGGGGTGTGCATGTCGACCCCCAGAAGGTGGGGGGAGGGTCATGCCGAAAACGCCCGTATCATCAAAAACGGGCTAACATATGAGTGCAGGGAAGTGTCATACTCTTCCCTAATGCACTTTTGACAAAACTCATACCAATCAAATACTCATTTACTGCCAACTACCGAAGGTCATCATGACAGTTTTAATATTGCTTTTCTTTGATACTGGATAGTATAAGTATATGCTGTATCCGCCAGAAATGCCACGGCTCGCTCAATGTTCGCTTTGCTCCTCAATGCTCGCTCGCTCGAAAGACGACAGTAAGTTAGTGTTAGTAATACTATACTTCTACATATAGAATGTAGTATGTACAGGACTCGCAACAAATGACCGCTGAGCAAAGCATTATTCGCTCACTGCTCGCTCGGTGGAAAGGCGACATTCCTTGTTTGGGACGACCGTACAACTAACCCATAAGGCGTAGTGTCAACGGTCTACTTCCACTTGAACTGGTACATTTTTCAGCATTTATCTCGTTGGATAACAACGACTTTGCAGCGTTACAGATGTCGTTGTAATCGGACACATACTGTCGAAGACTCGTTGTACGTGTACGCGTATCAAAGTCAGCCGTCTTGATCTTCAGTGTGATACATTTGCCCTGCAAGAATTACACCAAAATTATACATATAGAGTTACAATCAGAATTAAGTGCTTATAAAATCGAACGCAAACAAAATCGAACGAAAACGCAATCCATCGATCTTCGTTTAAACGAAATTTGTAAAATTAACGCAAACTAATATTTTTTGTTAAAATATTTCTTATTTCAACATAATCGAAATTCGTTAAATTAAACGCGAACTAACATTTTTTATTAAATTATTTTTTGACGCAATCAAAATTCGTTAAATTAATCGATTTTCGTTTAAACGGAAACGATCGAAATCGAACGAAGCTTCGATAGATTTTTGAGCACTTAATTCTGATTGTAACTGCAATTTTGTTATATAATTAATATAGCAAAAATTTTTTATATAACTAATGTTATATAAAAATTATATATAAATTCATAGTTAATATACAGTGACGAACAGAAATAGAAGCAAATTTTCCGCGAACAGTTCGCAAAAATTAACAGTATGTAGTCGTTTAATTGCTCGTCGCAATTATATTAAATTTTTATATACATGTACGACAGAGTTTAGAGCTAAGACATTAAAGTCCTAGCTAAAGACAAGTGAAATCGAAATCGATCGAAATTTCGTTTTATCGCAATCGATCAAAATTTCGTTTAATCGAAATCGGTCGGCTATTTTGCATTTACATCTACAGTACCCGCCAAAAATGACTGTCGCTCGCACGCGACTCGCTCGACACTCGCTCGAGACTCGCTCGCGACTCGCTCGAAATAAATTTGTTCTAAAAATAGAATTTTCTATTAATTTAAATAGTTGCGAAATCTCGAGCGAGCCACTCGCTCGCGACTCGCTCGAACTCGCTCGCTCGAAATGCGACGGTCATTTTTGGCGAGTACTGTAGCTGTGACTGTACATTGCAACCAAAAAAGAGTTTTGCGGGTGATCATTGCTCTTTGCCTATTAATTAAATAATTTTTTTTCTAAAAACAAAGGCGGATTACTGGTCACCAAAATCATTGGAGTAGCTAGCTTTCTGTCTTCGTTATCATATTGGTTTGGTTTATTGCTCTTAATTACTTTCTACCGGCTCTAAATTACCAAGACTACAATATTTTCAGCGTTTCAAACCTCTTTTGAAAACCCGAACCACAGTTAAAACCAGGATATGTTTAATAAAACGTGACCGAGTGGTCTAGCGCGATGTCCCGTTTTACCAATTCAGAAAGTAGTTGCCAACTAACTCTCACAGGCACCAAATTTCCACGTGTGAAGTCCCTTTTGTTGCAAACAAATAAATAAATGTTCCAAAACTAAAAATCATTATATAAGTAGCATGGCAGCAAGAAAATGTGATTGAAGACGTTTCTACGTCGCTTGTGCTAATGTGTATTGATAAACGATCAATTTATATGCAAAAGTCCATAATATGTAGGTTCATAAGTACTAACGAGCAGAACTATCAGAGAATAGATCACAGTATAATAGGTTTCAGGTGCATAGCCCCATAACCGTAAAAATGCAACGGTCCTAAGCAACCTGTTTAACACCAGATTTGACGTAATATCACTGCAGAAAGTAAAATATATTAGATCTGAAGGGATTGTCCAAAGTTTACTTAACTGCTCCAGGCACTAACTGATTTTAACCTATAAATGGTCGTACTGCAAACTCATTTCTCAACAGATGAAAACGTGAAAATGTGTTGGATTTTGATCAAAAACTATTCGATCATGGAATTGACTATTCAAACTATATTACTGTTACAGTTGCACAGCTTACGACCATCTAAAAACCTATACTGTAAATTTGCGCCACAGCAGGGCGAGTTGTTGCTTTAACAACTGCAAAATACGGGTTATATTAGCTTGAAATGCGGATTTTATTACCTTATTTTAGCACAACAAGTGGATCATGCATGAATAAGTCAATAGTTATGTGTATGCCACCAAAATACGAAATGTACCCTGAATATTAACTCAAAGTGGGATCAACCATTTCCAAACACCAAGTGATGCTAACATCAAACCTTACTACGACTCAGCGACAATAAGTGTATTTTTACAAATGACCCCATGTTCCCCCGGTGGAGGAGATTTTGTGGCTATGGTGACATTTTTATAGTTTAAGCTTGTGTCTAAATACGCCAAAAGATTTTTTGCAAACACACAGTATAGACTAGTCAATGTCAAATCATATAATAGGCACAAATTTCGGAATGTTTTGGCTTTGACGCCTCTATTGTAACATTAAAGAAACCACTGATAGACCAGATAATTATAAACATGTCGATTTAAGCAGCACTAAGCTTAAAAATTATTAATAAACAAGGTTTACGCATTATCACTCTCTAGGCGATAGCACCAATACAACATCGAGCGAGAAGCTGTCATTTCCAACGGGTGCTATATATATTTACAACGCCGGAAAATAATCGATTGAATATTCGTTTAATTCAAAATTGATCGGAATTTTAATCCATTTCGATTAAACGATATTTTGGTTGATTTCAATCTTTTTCGATTGCACTTATTTTCGGGGGGGGGGGCTGTATGCAAAACAGTTTAAACATCTCATATTTCATGCGGATATGAACGCAACACGTTGCACGCAGACGATGAATTGTCTGCCGACACATGAAACAACAAAAGAACAAATTACATAGCTGTATAAGACTCAACCTTCAGGTCCTTCTCTTCGACATCTTCCGATAGTAAGTGACACAATTTCTGGCAAATAGCAAATAGCTCCTTTTCATCGCTTGTGTCTTTGAATGTTCTAAAAGTTCACAAAAAATATAATCAACCAACATAAAAACGAAACACTATCAAAATATCATTCGTCCTGCTTATTGATACACTATGAAAATCTCGCTGCAAGATGTCAGATGGCACACAATGCTGTACTCGGGTGTTATAGAACTTAAAAATTTCCAAGAACAGTACTTCTAGTGGTCATTTTGTAGCCACAACTCCGAAACATACATCTTTAAAGTAGTGTATAGAGCGTTTAAAATCTAAATTTTACGCAAGATTCAACGTACGGTTCAGCTCCTGCAAGAGCATTGTCAAAATTCTTCTTCTGAACCAGGAAAAAACCGGTTGCCCCAAACTATGATGGTCGCAAATGTTAACTGAAGGTGTAGACATGAACCAGACCATTTGAGAAATAACAAGAGGTATCTATGCCTGAATTAGTGACGCCAAACGTATATTTTTGATTTCTAATCATGCGCTAAAAGACAAGATGTGAGTGAAAATCCTTATTTTCCGCCTATTAACTTGTACCACATTATCGACTATGCACATTATTATTTTGTACGACAGCGTGGCAAGATATGGTTATACTATGTAGTAACTAAACTTCCCCACTCGCTTAGCTGGACACTAAGAACTAAACCCTATAATGTGTAGATGGAATCTACGGCAAAAAGTATGGCACATCACCGACTCCCTCAAATTGTGAGAAAAGTACTGCGGGCCTCGAGCCGATAGTTGGTGTATTAAAACTTGACTCCTCAATTGGACCATCTAAAACGCAAAAAGCACGTCGAGCCGATAGTTGGTGTATTAAAACTTGACTCCTCAATTGGACCATCTAAAACGCAAAAAGCACGTCGAGCCGATAGTTGGTGTATTAAAACTTGACTCCTCAATTGGACCATCTAAAACGCAAAAAGCACGTCGAGCCGATAGTTGGTGTATTAAAACTTGACTCCTCAATTGGACCATCTAAAACGCAAAAAGCACGCAACGTTAGAAAAAATAATTTAACAAAAATGTAGGTTTGTACAACTTTAGCTCTGTACGATGAGCGATTAACTTCAACATGGTTGGCGTTTTGACACGTTGTTTCGTTGCCGTACAGACGAATTGTTTCAAACAGATGAACTTTCCTGATATTTATAAAAGTGTCAGGGTATCTGGGTGACCCAAGTAATGAGCAGAAATAAAAGCAAATATTTCGTGAACCGTTGGCGAAAAAAATGGCAGTTGTTCAATATTGCTATTCTCGAATATGAACATTATCATTTATTGGTGCCCGTAACTATATTCAGTGACATACCTAAATAACTACTCCATTCAAAGCTTTATCATCAAAAAAGTGTAATACTAAAAATTTCGCCCAATCCAAGACCCATAGCAACTACACTACAATATTGGTTATAAGGTCTCAAATTCTCGGCAGCAACGATAACTTTCTTACCGTTCAACACTAACACTTTTACGTTCATTGTCTTCAGTTGCACTGAAATCACAAATTCAATAATAATCTTAAAGATGTCTAAATTAGAAAAAAACAAAAAATATGATATAACGTTGAGCTATTGATTTAATGGGGAAAGAACAACATAATCTACCTCATTTCGTCTCCAACATCTGGATCAATCCATTAAATTCTTCATCTATACATAATGTGATGGCGGTATAAGCACTACACATCGTCAAAGATTAACATAACCAGATAACATGAGATTTGCCATGGAATGTGGAATGCGGCAGATGGTAATCCTGCTTCGTATGGTATTGTGAAACGGGCATACAAATGTAACTATTGCCAGCATGACAGATACTCCAGTTCTGTCTGTCACCTATCTACCTATTCTATTTTATTTTTGCCAAAAAGCGGCACTAAATTCTTAGAATTTTTTACTAACTACATGGCATATATATATTCTGTCCAACGTAATAAACATGTAAGCTAAAACCACCGCCGAACAAAAAGCGTCATCCAACACGATAGAAATAGAAAACGATCGAAATATACACTGATTATTTTGCACTTATTTCATGCCGCGCCTGAATATTGTTATTTTACTACACTTTGTATGCAAGGGCGTACCCAGGAATTTTGAAAGGGGGGGGGGGGGGCGCGGCCCACAGTTGGTACCTAAAAGGGGAATCTGAGAAGGGCAGGTTATTCAGTGATGCACATTTCTACGAGTTAACCGTGTCCGAGCGGATAAAGTTTTAATGAAATTGCATTTCCTAGCCATGAATAAGAATTGGTATATTAAGTACGCCGTATACAAGGAAAAATGCGACTGTTGACAAAATAACGAATTTTTATATAAAAATGTGAAGTTTGGTCAAAAATACGGTTGAAAATAATTGTTTTCTGGTGCGATAGAGGACAATTTTCTAGTTTTAGGACAATTTCCGACATAATTTTCAACCGGAACCATTCAAAAAAATTTTGTTTGGCGTTGAACCAAAAAGGGGCGTCGCGACCCCCTCAACCCCCCCTGGCTACGCCCTTGTTTGTATGACATAACTGGATCCGCAGCTTCTACTAAAATTGATGCCAAACGTAGGAGCATACCGGCCACCAATTTTTCCATCTTATATCGCATTTAATTTGAATAAAATAAAATAAATTCATTGTTCCATGTCATTATCACCAACAGTCCACTCAGGGAGGGCATGACATTTCCCTGCACTCTAATCTTAACCCGTGTTGGATGACGAGTACGTTTTCGGCCATACTTAGTCATTCTCAAGAGTGTAAAACTGCATTAACTCCCTATGGTTTCGTGGGTAGCCGTATTAGAACCCATGTCGTTTTGTGTGGGGTTGGTTGAACCGATTGGGGGCACAACCCATACTTATAAAGTGATGGGAGGCTAATGTGATGTAACCCCGTGGGAAAGGCGTGGTAGAGCCAAAAACATTAGGAGTATTGAGAAGCAGGAATCATCGTACGCTTCCTTTATTCACCCTTGAAATCAGTCAGTTTCACTAAACAAATGTTTAAAACAACCGGGACCATCTGAGTACTAAATACGATTTTTCCTTGAAGAGTAAGACTCTTCAAGTTTTCAGCTTTGGTGCAAAAATGTCCAAAATTACAATCACTAGTTAGGTTATACTATATAATATAACTAGTAACACGTAAACGTGGGTGACGGAGGCATGGTGGTTAACAACGGCGTGAATAGTGCATACAGCTTGTGGAATTTCTAACATTTTTGGTAACAGTTTAAAAGTAACATACTCATTTAAATCGAGTAGCTACACCTAATCTTCAAATTTTCACCATGAAAACAATTTTAAGAAACTGAATTTATTCTGTAAAATAATGTTCGAATTTGACTATGAACGATACGTTCAAACTGCTCGAAGCAACATTATCATAATAACTAAACGCAATGCTGAAACAATAATAAGAGGAAGACATGAAAACGTCTAGTTATTTATACAGTAGAATGACAATACATCTATCAAGTTGTACCCATCAATGAAATGTAGTCCAAATCGGCCGAGTCATTCAAAAGTTATAACACACTTAATAATTTTTCACTCATTTTTAAGAGACTGCTTAATTTTAAGAGAATTTATAAAGGTAAGTAGATCACTCGTATACAGTCTTTTAGAAAACGTGAAGGTACATGTTATGTCAAAAAATGACCGAGATAGCACGAACGGTTGTCGAGATATGATGAACTTAGGTTTCCCTATCTCAATTTTAAGAGAATTTGCTTAATTTTTAAGGAAAGAGATGAAATACGTCAATCAGCTATATACAGCTGTTTAGAAAACGTTAAAATACATTTTATGTAAAAAAATCGCCGAAATAGCACGAACGGTTGTCGAGATGCGGTGAAAAAGCTGAAAAAATGGCAAAAAATCCCTAAGTTTGAGCAACATTTGCTTAATTTTGAGTACAAAGCAATTTTCGTAGAAAAAAGTGCTCAATGAAAGGGCACTCCGCAAGAGAATATGCAACACGAAGAAAAAAATTTCTAAAATCGGCCCAGGCGTTCAACCTGCAGACCTGTCTGTGACAAACAAAAAAAAGTCACAGAGAAAATTGAAATTTTGCGTCTAGTATATTGATATATATAAAGTTAAATGTACGCCTCCGGCTGCGACTCGCCACCTTCGGTGGCTCGTCTTGCCTCCGTCAATTATTATTTATAGTTAAACGCGAATTAGGAAATTATTACATTTTTCATTTCCTAGCCTCCCAGTTTAGTTGGGGTCATCTCAGTTCGTTCAGTGGATACCAGGTTTCGCATCGCTAGTTCAGGTGCCCTACTATATAAATTTATGACCACATAACCCCTTAAATCTCCTGGACAGTTGTCTCAATTTTCCATGATTTATCAAGATTTGTACTACGACTTCGCGAAATGCCAGGATTTTCCTGGATGCTTCCCATTTGTCCAGGATTTACCAGAGCGCTGATACCCTGATTTTATAGCATGACAGATATTTATCGTCAAAGTCGTCATGGTAATTCAAGAACTTAATCAACATCGCTGCATCAAATTGCGAAGTTGACCGCAGTTAAATCCCCAAAATACATTAATTTAAGTGTACCTGCAAACATGTACGATGGATGTACAGTACCCGCCAAAAATGACTGTCGCTCGCTCGCGACTCGCTCGACACTCGCTCGCGACTCGCTCGAGACTCGCTCGCGACTCGCTCGAAATAAATTTGTTCTAAAAATAGAATTTTCTATTAATTTAAATAGTTGCGAAATCTCGAGCGAGCCACTCGCTCGCGACTCGCTCGAGACTCGCTCGAACTCGCTCGCTCGAAATGCGACGGTCATTTTTGGCGAGTACTGTACCTTCATAATACATTTCGCAACAGCACCAACACTAATGCATGAACAAACTTAAGCTTCGCCGTCTACCATCCTCTTCTGACATCATGTACAAAATGTTGTTAGAAAACAAACTAATAGTTACAATAGCCTAACGCTATTTCCGAACTTTCCTGTTCTGCGAACGCTAAGTATCTACAGTACTCGCCAAAAATGACTGTCGCTCGCTCGCGACTCACTCGGCACTCGCTCGCGGCTCCGTCGAGACTCGCTCGCGACTTGCTCGAAATAAATTTGTTCTAAAAATAGAATTTTCTATTAATTTAAATAGTTTCGAAATCTCGAGCGAGCCACTCGCTCGCAGCTCGCTCGCGACTCGCTCGAAGTCGCTCGCTCGAATTGCGACGGTCATTTTTGGCGAGTAATGTAATTACAAAAACGTTTAAGTTATGTTAGCTAAAACACCTTTTTACCCTATCACCACAACTGCGTTCCGAAACGCTAAATAGGCTATTTGCATTTTGAAATTTTTCTTTATGCTAAAAAAATTCTTGATATTCTTAAAGGTCTGATTGGTTCGCTAACAGTTCTATGATGTATACAACTCTACAAATTTTGTGTGCGAACAGACCGAGCTTTCTTATGCAAAAATTGTTCGCGAACATAAAGTATTGTTGAGATCAAACTGTTCGCGAACACACATATATGTCCTAACACTACGTTAATACTAAAAAGTAAAAGGAACTATGCGTTTATTGTTCGCGAACATGTGTCCATAACTAAAATATGTTAAAATAATAATGTGAAAAATCTTAATCAATTCTTAACGGAAATCCAGTATTAAAGAAAGGAGCCGAATACAGTATATCGTCAAATTTTATGTTTTGTTCGCGAACATGACATCGTTCAGCCGTCGACGTGCAAGAGTATTTTGGTGAAAATTACAAGTCAACGCTTTATTATTAACATTTCCTAGTTGAAGGTGTTCGCGAACGTCGCAATTTTTTTTTGCTCGACAAATGGGTGCGTTTGCCTTTACACATGAAAACCTGTTCGCGAACATTAATGTGGTGATATAATACGGAGTAGCGAACACTGATCCCATACTTCAATTAAATTAATCACGAGTAAAATGTCGAAAATATCAAGAGTAATGAAAAGAAAATGTTTACGCACGAAACCCAAAACGTTCGCGAACATCATATTCGTAAGTTCACTGTTTTAATACTTGCTTATACAGCATATATATTAAACTGAAGACGTTTCCGAACATCACACTTGAACGGGCATGTTTTATAGACCAGTATCATAGTTCAGTCGCAGCAGCCATTCCGGAAATTATCAATTTTGAGTTATTGTGCAAACGACGTAAGCGAACGTTTTGAATATAATTATAACAGTAGATTTTTAAGTTCCCGAACAAGATTATAAAACGGAAAAATGCCGTGTTACGTTCAATAACAAAATCGAAAATTCACGCCTTTAACCTTTAGTCTATAAGTAAAGTGTTCGCTAACACTTCAGAAGCGATCAGCATGCACTGTATTTGTCGTTTATTTACGTCTTGGATGTGTTACCTAAAAGTCCCATTTTTTGTTCTCATATAATTTTATGAATTTCTTGTTCACTGAACAAGCGGTTGCCAATCGCTAATTTCAAAAGAGGATGGAAGCCGACGTAGCTTAAGTTTACTCATGCATAATGACTCCGACAATCGTTGCGAAATGCCTGTTGCAATAGAAATAACTACAGCAGCCGAACGATGCGCTCAGCGTAAATACATGTTCACCAATAACAAAATCTATCTATTAATGTTTGTCATATTATTTTTAAAAATTATGTGCGGTTTTGGCTGACAAATTATTGTTTGATGTGAACGATTTGCAAGTCCTTGATAAATTTATCTGCAACTTTACTTCATACAATTACACTGGCCGGGCTTACGCCAGAGCTGTCGCGATATTTCGAAAAGTGAACAAATTAACCTTAGTTTAATGTAACGTAAACGTTCCTACAGGGTACGGCAAGGACCGGTTCAAATTTCACGTATTCTTCCAATATAGGCTATTGAAGCATCTTTTTTAGAAAAAAGAACACCAGCCAGTTTTACGTATAATTGAAACAAAATAAATTTTGAAAGTACACACTATATCAGTTAAAAGAAAAACTACACAAACCTACAAAAACCTCCACCGATACCGAGAGTAGATCGTAATAGAAAATGAAATAGATTCGGCGTCAAAATTAAGCTCATCGCGCCACGCTTCTGCCAAAAATCTTCGCAAATGACTATTTCGAGACCTTTAAGAATCGATTCAGATACTTTACCAATGCCAGGAATCTGAAATTTTCTTAGTACAAAACGTCAAACATATTAATATCAGTCGTAAATTATTAATAACGAGTGAATCAAGGTATTAGATGAAGCTTTATGATATAGCAGTATAAGCAGGGAGTAACCGGAATTCCGGTTCCCTGTTCCGGCGAAATCGTGTTCCGGTTGCGGTTCCGGCAAAGGACAAAAACCATACCGGAACCGGAATTCCGGTTTAAAAATTTTCTTTGAAATTTTCCAAGTTTTTTGCTTCATCCTGTAATCCAAACATATGTAATATATATTATACAATGATCAAGCTCCAATAATGCCAAGCAAAAGAAAAGATTAACTAACCAATTTTCCGTGTGAAACGTAAGTAGGGCACATAATTTGAGCAGGAATTTCTCATAATAACCTGCAATACTTTGTTATATCAAAGCCAGATTGATGCTTGTAGCAGCTATTTTACACATCCAGAAGTCTGTGGGATACGTTTGAATTAAACCGGTCCAACTCGGTAACAGAGTATGGCTTAGGCAGAAGTACTTAGGGTATGCTTGGCTAACATAAATTGCGTCAAGCACCTGCCAGTGCGCTTGTAAACTTGGTAAATCAGTCTAAATTGATGTAAACTAACGTCATCTGCAACGCAGCTAGAAACTGCTTTCATGGCAATGAACTGTATTTATTGAAACTGTGCGAGCAGGATCACAGTGTGTCTCATTTATAGCAGTCTGATTAGAAAGTTGTCATCATTATGATCTAACTGACGGGCACTGTTTGTCCAACGCTAGCCTAAACATTGTCTCTGACCACTGATCAGAAAATTACCTTCTATCTATTATTTCCTCTTAGAATCATATAAACCAATAATTTTAAGTTTCCTGCAGAAGTTCGATTTGACGCAGTATACGAAATGGTGTATAGTGGAAGACATTTTTTGCTCTGAATGTCCAAAAACCGACATATTTGATCGATAAATAAACATTATTAGCTTCCTCAATCTCTTTAAAGTTTCAGAAAGGCAATAATACCATCGCAATACATTAAGTTTAATGTAAAAGTTATTTTTAATGCATTTTAAATCCACTATACCTTCATTTATTCCATCATCTGTTTTACTATATATAAATTTCTAAGACCAGGTTCCGGTTCCGGTTTAAATGGACGGTTCCGGTTGCTGGTTCCGGTTCCGGTAAATTTCGGTTCCGGTTATTCCCTGAGTATAAGCCACTGAAAATTAAAATAATTTCTTTATAATTACGAAAATAGCATTCTGCCGATACTGCGCTGGTGTTATGCTTTGGGATATTGAAATATTTATATTACCGCTATATTTTAGACGAACACGACACACAGAGATGAGCCATATGTGCGCAGACACAAATACATGTTCATACATATACCTAGACACATGTACGCACACATTTAAAAGACATACACACGACAAGTAAAAATACATACACACAGACACACATATACTGTGCACCAACATACATACAACAGCACAGCGAATACACACATACATATTATAAAAATACACACACATAGACACATAATTATGTATAAGGACACTTTAGACACTGACAGACATGTACACATATTAAACCAAGCAAAACGCACCTAGAGAAGCGCTTGCACAAATACAGACATAAACACAAAAGTACACACTGGGCAGTATACACGCCCAGAAACATAAATACATACACATATAAAGATTTGCAGTTACACACAGCCTCATCGGGGCTGAACTCGAATATCACGGTTCGAAGTTCCGTCCTAGCGCGATGTACACGTAAAGAAACACACTCACATAGAGCCGGCCATAACCATCAGCTTTTATTTCATTCTCCTACTAACCGAAACGACAGATGATATTGAAATTCAAAAACATATAAAGATTTGCAGTTACACACAGCCTCATCGGGGCTGAACTCGAATATCACGGTTCGAAGTTCCGTCCTAGCGCGATGTACACGTAAAGAAACACATTCACATAGAGCCGGCTATAACAATCAGCTTTTATTTTATTCTCCTACTAACCGAAACGACAGATGATATAGAAATTCAAAAACATATAAAGATTTGCAGTTACACATAGCCTCATCGGGGCTGAACTCGAATATCACGGTTCGAAGTTCCGTCCTAGCGCGATGTACACGTAAAGAAACACGTTCACAGAGAGCCGGCTATAACAATCAGCTTTTATTTCATTCTCCTACTAACCGAAACGACAGATATTGAAATTCAAAAATCACATAAGATATGTATATTTATACAATTAGAAGAGTCATTGTCGCTAGACCGTTGGCGTTTGCCTTACTACAGTACGCGCCAAAAATGATTGTCACATGTCGAGTGAGCGAGTTCGATATACTCTCAAGCGAGTAGCACTGGTTCGCTGAGATTTCAAAACTATCTAAATGAATAATTCTAGTTTTAGAAAAATTAAATTTAAGCGAGTCATAAGCAAGCGAGAGTCATTTTTGGCGAATACTGTAAGTATAATTGATGTCATCGCAGTTTGCAACCCTCAATTGCTAAGTCGTATTCTAGCCTTCTGCGCACAACAAAATATACGTGAAAAAATAGTAAAACTTAACTTCATATTCTTGTCAAAATTTAGCATTTCAGCCCTTGCCACGTTCCACAAAGTTGCCAGCACTCAATATTAAAAGCAACGAAACCAACGTGTCTAAAGGTTAAATAATCCCATAGTCAACCTTAATTAATGAAGATTTCTGCCTATACAACTATGAATGACTAACCTTTCTAACTGGCAACGTTCTCATAAATTCGATAATAGCTTCCCTTGTAGATTCCAAACGAAATTGACCATTGGGCTTATTTTGATCAGAACAAATCTTAGCCAACAAGCCGTTCGCGGCAATCCCTAGTAAATGCATACTAATGGCTTAACATTGCAGATATTCAATATGCATTATGATAGTGCAGTTTCAAACATTGCGTAGTATTGGCTAAAAATTAAACAGCATTCGCCAGAAATAAGTGCTGTTCATTTGACGTTCATTCATAAAAAAAATTTAATTTTGTTTCAACAGCGCTTTAATTTTCCAAAATTGCTCGAAACGTTTAGGGAGCTGACATTGGATGTTCGGAAGATTTTATGGTGCTGCACGTTCGATATTGCGCTGAAAGACATTGCCTTCAAAGGAGACAATCATTTCCTGTGTAATGTACGTACAGCATTTACCCCAAAAATGACTGTCGCCTTTCAAAGCGGGCTTGTATCTAACGATCCGCGAGTGACTGACTCACCCGAGATTTAAAAAAATATAATTCATAATATTCCATTTTAGAAGGAATTTGCCTCCAGCGAGCGATACTCATTCTTCGCGAGTATTGTATATATGTATGTCATTGATTTTTATTACTTTATCTATATTATTGTTATATCAAACCCCCTCCCTCCTGTTGTCGCAAACACATGTATTTTTTAATGGTTCTACTTGAAATGCTTCCGATGTCACAAATGTTGTTCGGGTAAGATGACGAGCATGACAAATTTGTATCATGAGACGACAATAAAAGTAGCGGAGCTCGGTTATACAACGCTTTGACGCTGAGAATGTAGTCCGCGACATAAAACCGAGAAAGTCGAAAAAATGGCACGCGCCTCGCTCTAAAGTAATTCATTCTATAACTGAATATTATTACTTAGATACTTTCAACATCTCGAGTCGACTACTCCCTTGAGACTTGGTCGTTGGGAAATATCACAAAGCCATCTCATTGCCAATGTGCGCTATATAATATCTAACAAGATTTTCGTACCGCATGTCATTCCCGATAAATAAAATCACATCACAATTTACTGGAATTTATTTCAGAACTTTCCACAACAGCGTGTTCAATTTTCATTTGACTTGCTTCTGCCCAAACCGAAAATGAAAAATGTAAACTCATGGCACAGTGTATATTAAATAGCTCAAAACCGTAATACTACACGTACATAGCTAAAATCACTGAAGCACAATCATTTATCAGGATGTAACTTTATTAAAAACAAACAATACGACGCCTTAAACGGGTGTCTCAAGCTATTCGAGTAAATATGAAATCCAACAACGTTAAAAAATACTGTGACTTTAACAAACAGAACACGATTTTTGTAGATCATATCCCAATCCAGTTTACGATAATTTCGCCTCACCTCTGGTTTAATTAGCAATAGTTCAAACAAAAGATTATCAACGCTACAGTTTATATACAGGAATAGAATCATATCTTTCGCGAATCGTGGCAAAAATTCGCAAATTGTTCAATAAAACTTAACAATACTGTTCAATTGTGATTCGCGACTGTTCGCAAACGATTCGAGAAAGTTTTGTTTGTATTTCTGGCCGTAACTATAGTTAAAACATACCATCGCTACACGTAAGTCCTGTCTTTTGTTCAACTCTAAACGGCAATTCTTCAAGGAAAATTAACAATACTGTTCAATCCTTGTGATTCGCGAATTTTTGCCAACTACTGTTCGCAAACGATTCGAGAAACTTTTGCTTGTATTTCTGGCCGTAACTATACATAAAACATACCAGCGCTACGCGTAAGTCCTATCTTTTGTTCAACTGTAAACGGCAATTCTTCAAGGAACATTAACAATACTGTTCAATAATTGTGATTCGCGAATTTTTGCCAACTGTTCGCAAACGATTCGAGAAACTTTGCTTGTATTTCTGGCCGTAACTATTACATAAAACATACCAGCGCTACACGTAAGTCCTGTCTTTTGTTCAACTCTAAACGACAATTCTTCAAGGAACATTAACAATACTGTTCAATAATTGTGATTCGCGAATTTTTGCCAACTGTTCGCAAACGATTCGAGAAACTTTTGCTTGTATTTCTGGCCGTAACTATACATAAAATATACCAGCGCTACACGTAAGTCCTGTCTTTTGTTCAACTCGAAACCGCAATTCTTCGGTTATTTGAGCAACCGACGAACCAAACGTGACATGGTCAACAACAGCTATTCTTGATTTGCCACATCTCGGACAAGTATCAGATTCAGTTATTTGGTTATCACCAACTTTGTCTAAGGGTGATTCGTTGTACCGTGGATACCAGCATAAACAATCACCCGTAAATCGTTTTCGAACTAGCATACTATCTGAAACAAGCTAAGAAGCTGTTGTAAAATCGTAGTTTATTGAAAACACGTAAGATATAAAACAGATGAATACAGAAATTATAAAACGTCTCAAAACTTATTAGTACTGACAATCATTCCAACATACTCGAAGTTCCACCTAATTTTTAGTAACTATAATGCTGACATAAACAGGATTAGTGTATTCTTGTTCAGCAATAAATTGTACATATCACAATACACGCCAAAAGTTAGTCGCAGCTATTACTTAAACTGTCGATCATTGAAAAACCATTTGCTCAGATTAGCTCGCTGAAAAGCTGATAGTCATTTCTTGCCACTGACGACTCTGCTTAGCCAGATGATATCACACATCTCACCAGAAAAATCAATAATAATTTTGTATATCGTCAAACGGAAGACCCAAGCAAGCAAATGCAAGTGGCACTGAATGCTTATTTAAATCTCAATCATAAAATCCTACGTTTTCCCCCACGAACAGTTATAAAGCACAAAATCATTCTCTAAACAAAACTACATATATTTAGCTAATCAACAGGATTAAATACATAATAATATTGTTGCAGATGTTTTAAAACTGGACTTTTCTGAAATACTTCAGAGACATCAATAGCCAAAACACTAATTTTAAGTTTAAACACGTTGACGTGACAATTCTTCTCAAAACACATACGAAGATGTCATTTCATTACACCGCTCGTGTAGGAAAAGACATTGTGAGCAATGAAACGAAACAGATATCGACGTATATTGATGCGAAAATTATGAACCTTGTTACTATTGTCCTTTTTCCTTTTTCGGATCTTTGTCAACACGATTGTTTTGCATTTTTGCGGAGATTCATCGTTCGAGATACCATAATTAAAGTTTTATTCAAACATTTAAAATGAATAACCATCCGCTGGTTACAACAAAAAATAATATATAGCGACACGACTTTTTACAATTATCCTGGAGCTAGTAAAATCTGATGCCATTTCTTCCACAGAACGATGTCGTTTTTTTACGAAAACTATCGAACTCCCCTCTTCTAGGCTCAGAACAGCTAAGAAGCTAAAAAACAAATTTTCCTTTTTTAATGTTTTAATGTGATTCCTTACACTATCAGTCTCGAAATTCACGGAGCAGAAATGAAGTTCACAACTGTTCTGACGCGTTTAAGGTGTTCAATAATTCATTACTACCAGTATAATTTTAAGTATCGGCACAACATGATACAACGTGACGAAACATAAAGCAAATATGCACCTATATTAACTAACCTTTGGGCCGATTTATGTGACAATTTGTTATATCCAAATACGCCTCATCGAGTCCCATCGAAGAAAAGTCAGGATCAAAGTGTGCTAGGATCCCGCGCACTTCTTGAGCAATCTAAAGTGAACAAATATTGCCATTAGATTTAAAAATAGGCTAAGTTTGCAACATCAAATATGACAATCGCTCGCTCGCGATTCGCTCGAAATAAATTTGTTCTAAAAATAGAATTTATTATTAATTGAAATAGTTTTGAAATCTCGAACGAATCACTAGCTAGAGATTCGCTAGCGACTCGCTCCAGGATCGCTCGAACTTGCTCGCTTGAAATGCGACGATCATTTATTCTGCAAAAGTTGGTTTCAATAAATAATTAAGCCTCTGAACTAAAAAACGAACAACCAAGCTTACTCGCCTAAACTTATATCAGAAATTATACCTATATTATACTTCAAAACAAGGGCGCTTAAAACAAAAGAGACCAACGACAGTTGCTCGATCGAGATTTCGCAGCATCTCGCCCGCGACTCCCTCGAAAGAAATTCATTTTACAAATATAATTTTATTACCGATTTTAACACTCTCGAATAGTCGAACGAACAAGTCTAAATTAATGCGACAAAAATTCTTGGCTATTACGGTAAGTACAGCGATCGATGGTCGTTTGAACCCTTAAATTTCGTTAAAAACACATACGAATTTAGTTGGATATCTGTTCTATTGTTAGTTAGTTTTTTTACAAGTTGTTCGAGAGCTGTTCGACGTTTGCTGGAGACATGTGCACAAACAGATAAATTTTGTTCGACTTCTCTTCCATGTTCTTTCGTCCGGAACCGAAAAATCACTTGTGGCGAGGTTTGCATATGATTGGAAAAATTGCTAACATACAGCTACGGTTTGAAATAAACACAAATTTTTGACGAATCATTCGCGAATAATTCGTGAACACCGCATCATCAGCGTTAGTTTTTCTCGAAATGGGCGCGAACAACTTGGCAATTATTCTCGAACGATTCGAGAAAACTCTGTTTCATTGCTGACCCTGACCTCAGTAGATTCTGTTAAAATTCCCAGCAACACTTAGATCTAGCGGAACAAATTGATGTCTAAGATATAGTTTGCAACCACTAATTCGTTTGCAAGCAGTTATATAATTAATATATATATTATTATATGTATTATATATGCATACGGGGTGTATATTGTTCATTAGTATGTCATAGTATTGATGGCTTTATCACTGTGATAACGCTCATAAATAGACATCTGTACACATAGGAAGGAATAAAGGAACCAATTTTCCTGTTTCGTGTGAATTTCAATGTTAAACTATGTACTGAATCAATTATTAATAATGTACAAAACTACGGTGTCATAACTATTATATTTCAAGGCCTGAGTCAAACACAACAATTTAGAACAAGGATAAGAAGTTTTGATTTTCGCACAAAATACTCACTGTTTATATAAAATATGCTTAAATAAATACTTCAATTTGAGGAAACATGAGGAGCCTACTTTAACAAAACAAAGTTACTTCACTTTGGTTTAGCCGTTATTTAGTTTTACGTCCAACATCCACATTATACAGCCGAAAAAGAATGAGCTAGAGAAAATGTTACAAAATATTTGATGAACCATCATGTAAATACATCTTTCAAGTCTGCAACTGAAAAGCTTAACATTCGCACCGGTTTATCAATCGAAGTAAACTGCCATAGTAAACGAAACTAGTAGCAAACGAGGGTGAAATGGAACTAACAGCTGGTTTCGCCAAGTAGCCATATTGTGTAATCGCTTGTAACAGGCTTTGTGTTTGATGTATATACGATACTAGAACCTCTGTAACCCTGGACCCATTGAAAACCAAAAAATCTCGTCGAACTAAGCTCATCGAAAATAACTGAAAATGCACAAAGTATTCATGCTGGATACTAGATAACAAAACCATCGTATTCAGCGTATCGAAAAACCTATATAATATAGACCATTCCTGATGCCCCGCACGCAATGCATAACCAAACAAATGGAAACACACTACATCTTGGAAATCGAGTTCGTAAAGCCATTGTATTCAGCGCGCTTGATAACCTAATAAACACTAGTTGTAACGTAAAAAACACAATAACATGCCGAGATTTGAAAAATCAATAGTATTCTGGCAAAGGGTGGACGAACCATATGCCGGCTTACAGCGGCCCAGGGAGCGGTCGCGCGAACAGGTGGTGGTCACAAACGTTGCACTCTCTATGGTAGCCGGTTTCCCGATACAAAGCCTGTGTCACGAAATATGGGCTGCGATAGACTTGTACCCGTGTTGCCAGATGTGGCAAAGAACGCTGAAACCCATTTTTTGCCATTTTGACCCCGAAGATGAAGTCGGAGTTGGTGGCGTTCAACTATGTAAATGCGTTATCCTTATGAATTTTGGTGATAAACGAAAAAATTTATTAAAATCCATCCACCTTAAGATGGGTTATGCGTGACAGAAACAAACAAAAAATAAAGTTTCACGATTTTCCCCAAGCGTCCTCAGCAGAATTTCCGCTCGCTCCGTTTCAATAGCATAGGACACAGAAGTTTATCGATATTACCTGTTGGTATTTTTCAAAGTTGCACGGTACTATAATAAGCTCCGGACATAGCTTTCGGGCAATAAATCCTGGCATCGCAGCACGAACACCGTATTTTCGAGCACAGTAATTCGACGTACTCTGAAATATAATGACCACAATATTGCAATAATATTAATAAAATGACTTAAAGAATTGCTAAGCACAATAATAGAACTGTACAGAACTGGCCAGAAACGAGCGCTTCCTTTTGAACTATCAAACTGCAAGCGAACATTCAATAAAAGATTTAATCGTCTGCGCACGAATTGAGCGAAAATTTTTCTACAACTACTGACTATCGAATAGAATGCGCGCGTTCATAGTGCGTCCGATCGGATCTAATTTGCATGTGTATTGTATACACAATGCTCTCATTGCATCCGTTCCGTTCCGACAAAGCGTGCAAAATTTTACCGATTGCGAATAGGATGATGTGGTGTGAAAAACTACATACAGAAACAGACAGTATAATGTAGGCCGAGAAGTTTGGTCGTATCGGATGTGATACAATAGAAACTACAAATCGATCCGAATCGGAAGTGCTACATGATCCATTACACTGTAAAAATTCACTGTCTGTATGTAACTTAGAAAAATTTATCACTAACGGACAACATTCAAGTTATACTAAGACAATAAAATCGAATAAGACGTTGTTCGACTTTTGAGCATATTTAATTCTGGCTGTAACTGTGTTGTTAATCATTACCTAAACATATACAGTTGATCAACAATATTTGTAAAAAAATTTGATGAAACTATTAGTTTTAGCTTTGTAATATTACATATTAACTACTCTTCCCATGAACATTTGCAGGATATAGACTGGGGGAGGAGGAAATTCAGGAATTACGTTTGGAAAGGGTTCGGAAAATTTGTTAAATTTTAAAGTTTGATCCACACCATAAGCTAAACGTCGAAACCTTAAGAAGAGGGACATGTCCCTATTATACGCCCATTCACCTTACAAAAGATATTAATCAGGGGGTGTCAAAAATTAACTAACTAAAATTAATTGCAGTTAATTGCCCGAATTAATTGGTTGGTCCTGATTTCCAATTAATTAATAGATGGTTGAATTGGATCACAAATCCTGGAAAAGCGCAATCACTGCTGCCCGTGTAACGCCGCACAATAGAGACAAGAGTCGTTAAATGGATGGATGGATGACTGAAATAATTCCAATTAATTGGACTATGTGCTTCGACGCAAAATTGAGTGCACATAAATAGATCAACAACGTAAGCTGCAGCATGTTCCGATCAATACTTGAATTATTTAAAGGTTCTACGAGAATCATTATTGTTTACATGTAATATGATCTGTGATAAATATGTTATACGTCGTATACACGAGCAGAGATTTTAATGCATAACACAAATAAGAACACATTATAATATATTCTATTATACACGATATCATAATCTATCTGGATCCATGGTCATTCTCCAAGAACCTAGCCCTACGCGACATTTCGTTTTTTACCACCAACGGTTACGCTTATAAATACCGAAAGTAGCTTTCCAAAGTCATCTAGTCTACGATATTACCGTTTTGGATCTAACGTATGCTATAAAACATATACAAAAAGTGCAACTGCAGAGGCTGAGATGCTTCGAACCACTCTTTTGTGAAGCGAAGCTTCGATATTGACGGCAAAATTTATTAATTATGCCCATTTTCTGTCGCACAGTTATCTACTCGTAAGATCGACCAGTATTGTGTGAAAACGCCACATTACGCTACGCTTTATGGCTGTTTTTACGATCGATTTTATGTTTTAGACCTGGGCATAAAAATACTTATTGTGCGTAAATAAAGTGCAAATTTATTACTTGAGGATATGAAATTATTTTTTACAGCCCCTGGTAATATTTGAAGTAAACTTGATGATACGAACTCCTTTAAGCGCTTTTTTATCCGTTATATTCTCCATATATGGATGGGCTGTTGTGTGGCTCGAGCTGCGGTAAGTAGTATCTATTATTACCGAGATTATTGGTATCCCAACGATAGAGCCATTAATAGAACATGAATTATAATACAGAAAAGCACATGTTGTATGAATCTCTCAAGACGAAATAAGTCAATTTAGAAGGTAACAATTATTTTGGTGACATCAAACTCAACTTGACGAGCTCGTTGAAAAAAAAATAGTTCAGCTATATTTAAAACAAAAATTTATTTCTATATGTTTGGTTACTCACCTCTTGGTACCAAAAAAATTCGAAATTTTTTTCTCACTAAATGTATAATTTATTTTATATTATCTTTCGAGCAATTTGCATTGTAAAATTAACGCCAACCTACTCGTCAGCTCGTTAGAATCAAATAAATAATGTTATAATTATCTCCAAAAAATCCTCATATAAATAATTGTGTACACGGCACTCCGGGAATTTTTTATATTAAAAAATAATGTATCGCACACGTTTGGCATTATACAATATCATATATTAATATTACATAAAAATATCACACAAAAATATCGTTACCAGCATACTATTGCTGCCAACTGCCATTGGTCGACTACGAAGTTGGTAATTTTGTCTCTCTTCAACCGACGCATAAAAGGCATCCATATCGATATGAACGATATGTCGGGACAAGTCACGGCATTCTTCCTCAAGACGTGCACAGGCTCGTTCGGTCTAAAATAAAAGTCTTATGTATAAAATCAATATCTATGCAAAGTCAGCAATGAAATTTTATCAACCGACATACAATACTCGCCGCAATTGACTGTCATCTTATGAGAGAACGAGCAACGAGTGGACGAAACTAAACGTAAAATTTTATTTTCCCACGAGCAAGCTGCGAGCGAGCAACGAACGAACAACAAGGGCGCAGTGGTCAATAATTGTGACGAGTGCTATATACAGTAGCGAACATAATGAACAGGGCAGAAACATAAGCTATAAGCCAATTAGAACTGTGTATTTAAAAGCATTTGCAAACGTTAAATTCTATCCGTGTCTGTAGTAATTCAATGCTGTATCACACCGCTAAAGTCCAATGGATGCAGCAAGGACAACCTGTATAAATACGAACAGAAAACAATAGCAAATGTCTTGGCCGTGAAATTCTCGAATAGCAATATCGATCATCCATTTATGTGTCGCGAACTAGGTGCGGAAAATTTACTTACAATTTTGTCTGCAGCTGTGCATCAGCTTAAGATGTAATATTGAAAGATATGTTCGGGAAAACAATAAAGCAAAAAATTATACAAAAAATATAAACACCTATGGCTTATTCACATTTCATTTTGAGTGCGTTTTATAACTAACCTGTTTCGATGCTTAACTACCCATATATCGAAGCCTGGAAGAAAGACTTTGACCTAAGCAAAATTTTAAAGGGCTATTTAATTTTCGATCAGACCCTTGTTCTACAATTAATAGCTCAATACGATGGCCCGCAATGTTAAGGTAATACAAACAAACACCAAAGCTTGAACGTGGAAAATACAATGAACCACCTACTACATAGACATGTTTCCATTATTATGCCATACAGTCGCGCTCGAAAATAAATGCAAGTTTTTTACTAATCGTTCGCGAATTGCAACTGAAAAGCTGTTAATTTTTCGCGAACTGTTCGTGAATTTGTCGAGAACGAATCGCTAAAAACTTGCTTTTATTTCTGAGTGTAACGGTATTTTAATTTTTTTTTATAATTTCGCACTGCTTTGAACTAGATACCAGAAATGACCGGAGTCTGTTGAGAAAGCGGAACCATAAAGGAATGCCGAGCGAGCTAACAGTGGTCACTTCTGGCCGATGCATTGTAGATACATTTTTTATACAATGCATAGGTCACATAAACAAGAGTGTCACGGTTACTTCAGCATACGCACGAGCGATTCGTTCGGTTGTAAATGATGCCAGCTTCTGTTTATGCTCTGCGATTTGCTTCTCGATTCGATGGCTTCGTTTTTTCTGGTGAGCGTAGAACTTTGATCCTTTCGAAGCTTCTTCGATCACTCTATTGATTTTGGCCTGAAACATTGATGCTATAAAAATAGTAACCATGAACGACAGTTGATAATATTAAAATATAAAAGCTGTTGTTATTCGATTTAGCGTAATACTGAATTTATTGAAACGGAGCGTGCGTAGTCTCCTCAAACAGCGTATAATTAGGGAAAAATTCTTTTTTCGCAGTCTGTTCGTCGTATAACTCTTCACCAGATTGATAAATTTTCGCAATTTTTTTATATTCGACGCATAATTGAAATATAGTTGTGCACCTATATTTGTATTTGCGCGGCTTCCATGATTTCTTACCTAATTTTTCGCAAAACCGACGCGAATTGAAGAGTGTGATCTTGGGTAATTGGAGCCACCCAACATTTTATTTTATAACTCTTACCAGAGGAATCGGGTGAATACGAAAAGTCCCCCCTCGCGTGTTACAACTTGCTCCTAATGGATTTTTTGTCAGAGCAGCTGTTTTCGACCTGAGCCAAAATTTAAAAAATACCCCAAAAAAGTTAAATTTAATTTTTATGAAGCAAACTTTTTATATTTTCTACAATTTGCAGTTAAAGATCTTATATACGGTTTTTCGCTATACACAGCGGTGTATGCATTAGAAGTATGTAATGTATTTCGGCAACGGGTGACAATGGCGAAAAGCCGTACCGTACCATAATATTTTAACTGCCGACAGCCGGGAATTTGCCCAATTTTCGAGAGCAACTCGATGTGTTATGCTTCTGCTCCCGAACTGTTCCTACATCCTGGAATTTTCTGAAGCAAAACCATAAAATCTGAATTAGCTTGAAATTTTGAGCAGCAAGATGTGGTCTTTCGCTTTTGCATGTCATGCTACAATTAGGCGCACGGAATGACTACTGCCTTTCTTCAATCGTGCAGTTCAGTTGGAAACGTCCATTGCTGACCACTAATGCTAAAAATTTTAGTAGCAAGATGTGGTCTTTCGCTTTTACATGCCATGCTACAATTAGGCGCAGGGAATGACTACTGCCTTTCAATCGTGCAGTTCAGTTGGAAACGTCCATTTCTGACCACTAATGCTAAAAATTTTAGTAGCAAGATGTGGTCTTTCGCTTTTGCATGCCATGCTACAATTAGGCGCAGGGAATGACTACTGCCTTTCAATCGTGCAGTTCAGTTGGAAACGTCCATTTCTGACCACTAATGCTAAAAATTTTAGTAGCAAGATGTGGTCTTTCGCTTTTACATGCCATGCTACAATTAGGCGCAGGGAATGACTACTGCGTTTCAATCGTGCAGTTCAGTTGAAAACGTCCATTTCTGACCACTAATGCTAAAAATTTTAGTAGCAAGATGTGGTCTTCCGCTTTTACATGCCATGCTACAATTAGGCGCAGGGAATGACTACTGCCTTTCAATCGTGCAGTTCAGTTGGAAACGTCCATTTCTGACCACTAATGCTAAAAATTTTAGTAGCAAGATGTGGTCTTTCGCTTTTACATGCCATGCTACAATTAGGCGCAGGGAATGACTACTGCCTTTCAATCGTGCAGTTCAGTTGGAAACGTCCATTTCTGACCACTAATGCTAAAAATTTTAGTAGCAAGATGTGGTCTTTCGCTTTTGCATGCCATGCTACAATTAGGCGCAGTGAATGACTACTGGCTTTCAATCGTGCAATTCAGTTGGAAACGTTCATTTCTGACCACTAATGCTAAAAATTTTAGTAGCAAGATGTGGTCTTTCGCTTTTACATGCCATGCTACAATTAGGCGCAGGGAATGACTACTGCCTTTCAATCGTGCAGTTCAGTTGGAAACGTCCATTTCTGACCACTAATGCTAAAAATTTTAGTAGCAAGATGTGGTCTTTCGCTTTTGCATGCCATGCTACAATTAGGCGCAGTTAATGACTACTGCCTTTCAATCGTGCAATTCAGTTGGAAACGTTCATTTCTGACCACTAATGCTAAAAAATTTTAGTAGCAAGATGTGGTCTTTCGCTTTTACATGCCATGCTACATTTAGGCGCAGGGAATGACTACTGCCTTTCAATCGTGCAGTTCAGTTGGAAACGTCCATTTCTGACCACTAATGCTAAAAATTTTAGTAGCAAGATGTGGTCTTTCGCTTTTACATGCCATGCTACAATTAGGCGCAGGGAATGACTACTGCCTTTCAATCGTGCAGTTCAGTTGAAAACGTCCATTTCTGACCACTAATGCTAAAAATTTTAGTAGCAAGATGTGGTCTTTCGCTTTTACATGCCATGCTACAATTAGGCGCAGGGAATGACTACTGCCTTTCAATCGTGCAGTTCAGTTGGAAACGTCCATTTCTGACCACTAATGCTAAAAATTTTTGTAGCAAGATGTGGTCTTTCGCTTTTACATGCCATGCTACAATTAGGCGCAGGGAATGACTACTGCCTTTCAATCGTGCAGTTCAGTTGGAAACGTCCATTTCTGACCACTAATGCTAAAAGTTTTAGTAGCAAGATGTGGTCTTTCGCTTTTACATGCCATGCTACAATTAGGCGCAGGGAATGACTACTGCCTTTCAATCGTGCAGTTCAGTTGGAAACGTCCATTTCTGACCACTAATGCTAAAAATTTTAGTAGCAAGATGTGGTCTTTCGCTTTTGCATGCCATGCTACAATTAGGCGCAGTGAATGACTACCGCCTTTCTTCAATCGTGCAGTTCAGTTGGAAACGTCCATTTCTGACCACTAATGCTAAAAATTTTAGTAGCTAGATGTGGTCTTTCGCTTTTGCATGCCATGCTACAATTAGGCGTAGTGAATGACTACTGCCTTTCTTCAATCGTGCAGTTCAGTTGGAAACGTCCATTTCTGACAACTAATGCTAAAAATTTTAGTAGCAAGATGTGGTCTTTCGCTTTTGCATGCCATGCTACAATTAAGCGCAGTGAATAACTACTGCCTTTCAATCGTGCAGTTCAGTTGGAAACGTCCATTTCTGACCACTAATGCTAAAAATTTTAGTAGCAAGATGTGGTCTTTCGCTTTTGCATGCCATGCTACAATTAGGCGCAGAGAATGACTACTGCCTTTCAATCGTGCAGTTCAGTTGGTAACGTCCATTTCTGACCACTATGCTAAAAATTTTTGTAGCGAGATGTGGTCTTTCGCTTTTACATGCCATGCTACAATTAGGCGCAGGGAATGACTACTGCCTTTCAATCGTGCAGTTCAGTTGAAAACGCCCATTTCTGAAAACTAATGCTAAAAATTTTAGTAGCAAGATGTGGTCTTTCGCTTTTACATGCCATGCTACAATTAGGCGCAATGAATGACTACTGCCTTTCAATCGTGCAGTTCAGTTGTAAACGTCCATTTCTGACCACTAATGCTAAAAATTTTAGTAGCAAGATATGGTCTTTCGCTTTTACATGCCATGCTACAATTAGGCGCAGGGAATGACTACTGCCTTTCAATCGTGCAATTCAGTTGGAAACGTCCATTTCTGACAACTAATGCTAAAAATTTTAGTAGCAAGATGTGGTCTTTCGCTTTTACATGCCATGCTACAATTAGGCGCAGTGAATGACTACTGCCTTTCAATCGTGCAATTCAGTTGGAAACGTCCATTTCTGACCACTATGCTAAAAATTTTAGTAGCAAGATGTGGTCTTTCGCTTTTGCATGCCATGCTACAATTAGGCGCAGTGAATGACTACTGCCTTTCAATCGTGCAATTCAGTTGGAAACGTCCATTTCTGACCACTAATGCTAAAAATTTTAGTAGCAAGATGTGGTCTTTCGCTTTTACATGCCATGCTACAATTAGGCGCAGTGAATGACTACTGCCTTTCAATCGTGCAATTCAGTTGGAAACGTCCATTTCTGACCATGCTAAAAATTTTAGTAGCAAGATGTGGTCTTTCGCTTTTGCATGCCATGCTACAATTAGGCGCAGTGAATGACTACTGCCTTTCAATCGTGCAATTCAGTTGGAAACGTCCATTTCTGACAACTAATGCTAAAAATTTTAGTAGCAAGATGTGGTCTTTCGCTTTTGCATGCCATGCTACAATTAGGCGCAGTGAATGACTACTGCCTTTCAATCGTGCAATTCAGTTGGAAACGTCCATTTCTGACCACTAATGCTAAAAATTTTAGTAGCAAGATCTGGTCTTTCGCTTTTGCATGCCATGCTACAATTAAGCGCAGTGAATGACTACTGCCTTTCAATCGTGCAATTCAGTTGGAAACGTTCATTTCTGACCACCTATGCTCAAAATTTTAGTGAGCTAGATGTGGTCTTTCGCTTTTGCATGCCATGCTACAGATTCTAAGACACAGTGAATGACTTCTGCCTTTCAATCGTGCAATTCAGTTGGAAACATCCATTTCTAACAACTAGCTGATGTTAAAAATTCATCACAAATGTGATCTTTCACTAGATGTGGTCTTTGCTTTTACATGCCATGTCTACAATACATATTCGCAGTGAATGACTCTTGCCTTTCAATCATCCAATTCAGCTGGAATCCTACTATGGGCTAAAAATTTTAAGTAGCAAGAATGCGGCCTTTCGCCTTTGCATGGCATGCAACAATTAGGTGCAGTGAATGACTACTGCCTTTCAATCGTGCAATTCAGTTGGAAACGTCCATTTCTGACCACTAATGCTAAAAATTTTAGTAGCAAGATGTGGTCTTTCGCTTTTGCATGCCATGCTACAATTAAGCGCAGTGAATGACTACTGCCTTTCAATCGTGCAATTCAGTTGGAAACGTCCATTTCTGACACAACTGATGCGAAAAATTTTAGTAGCAAGATGTTCGCTTTTTTTTGTCTTTTTTTCGCTTTTGCATTTTGCCATTGCTACAATTAGGCGCAGTGAATGACTACTGCCTTTCAATCGTGCAATTCAGTTGGAAACGTCCATTTCTGACACAATGAAGAGGGAAAATTTAGGGCAAGATGTGGTCTTTCGCTTTTGCTGCCATGTACTTGGCGCTGAATGTCTGCCTTTCAATCGTCCAATTCAGTTGCAACCGTCCATTTCTGACCACTATGCTAAAAATTTTAGTAGCAAGATGTGGTCTTTCGCTTTTGCATGCCATGCTACAATTAGGCGCAGTGAATGACTACTGCCTTTCAATCGTGCAATTCAGTTGGAAACGTCCATTTCTGACAACTAATGCTAAAAATTTTAGTAGCAAGATGTGGTCTTTCGCTTTTACATGCCATGCTACAATTAGGCGCAGTGAATGACTACTGCCTTTCAATCGTGCAATTCAGTTGGAAACGTTCATTTCTGACACAATGAAACTACCAAAAATTTTAGTAGCAAATAATGTGCCTTTCGCTTTTGCATGCCATGCTACAATTAGGCGCAGTGAACTATGACTGCCTTTGGATGGTCCAATTCAGTTGGAAACCTGCATTTCCTAACAACTAATGTTGAAATTTCATGGCAGAATGTCATCTCACTTGACACTGCACTGCTCCCCGCTCCAGCACAATGAATGACTCTTCCTTTGATGACTGCAATTAACTGGAAACGTCCCTTTGACAACTCAATGCTTTGAAATTTTTTAAGTCACAATGTGATACTTTTCCTTTAAGTGTCGTTTGTGACAGGTGAATGGCTTATCCTTAAAATCCAATCTTAGGATGAAAACGTCATTCTCACATTGGAAACTTGTTTCCTAACATGGCACACTTTGACATGTACTCCATCAGGAGCAAACATGCACAATCAACATGCACTAGTTTGTAAACGAAAATGAAGTAAAATCCTTTGACAAACTATCTGCTCAACTGTCCTTTGTTTAATGATGTTTTGTCTTTACAAAATGTCAAATTTGGGAACTGTTCGTTCCCTAAACTGACAGAGTGGAAAGAAACACTTTGCAAAGTGGTTTGATGTATATCTCCTCAGCAAGTTGTATATAACAGCACATGATTGTTCACTGTTTAGCATTTGCCTCCTTTCATTTTTTTTTTGAGACAGTCTCGCTATTGTCGTTCCACGCCACATGATATTTCTGAACTGGTATTTCTGAGTCAGCTCCATACTGATTTCCTCAACATAATGTAATATACTGACCCCGTTCTCC
>JASANE010003957.1:0-24892 GCA_030248225.1 Trileptium ribeirensis
TCAAGAGACCATCTTGTCGATATTATACTTTTTAATTGGGTTTCAATTGTTTTACGGTCGACTAACCCGATTTGCAAAATGTAGTGAGTTTTCAGTTGTCTGATTATGTATTGGGTGTACGGATCAAGAATGGTCTATACAGAAATTTCTTAAAGCTGAATACAATAACTTGGTTATCTTGAGCGCAGCGTGCATATTTCAAGTCTTTTCATTGGCATTCAATGGGTTTAGGGTCAATAGACCAGATTTCCACAATATAGTCGGTCTCCAGTTGTTTGCTTATGCCTAGCATACGGTCATCAAGAATTGTCCATATGGGTTTGCCGATTGGCTGAATACAGTGGTTTGGTAATCTAGAGACCTGCACAAATACTTAATGCGCTGTCAGTTGTTTTCGGTGGATTTAGGGTTTACGAAGTTTTAGGATTTTCAATGGATTCAGTGTTCAAGAGGTTTTTAGGGTGGTATGTACATCAAACACAGCCTGGTACAGGTGATTAAACAAAATCATGACTTAAAAATAAATCCACCCTCGCCCCGTTTCACTTTCGCTTCCGTGTTACTAGTATTAATTTCTAATAGCTTGCGTATATGTCTGTAGCTCCACGCGCTGATCAGGTGCAAGTAGTGATTAATCCTATTTTATATTTGTGAATATTTTCCCAAATTATGATGTTTTCGTTTGTAACTTGGTTACGTAGGAATATCGATTTGACTGAGTTCTCATAGTGAAAATGTATGAAATGATATGCATATGCTAAAATTATTTGGTATTAATGCATGATGTTATGTTTCCAAGTTTAACAATTGTAACTTTTCAATATGCTATTGCTTTGAAATTTTAACTTTGCGTAACATGAGACGAGTGAAATAACAATGCATATGTTTAGCTAATTCAACACTTTATCTAAAACGCGGTGCCAAATCTCGCAGCCCTACTCAGGTACTAGATGTACATAACTTTTAGACGCTCTTAATAGCACATTCACGTTGTTTTTTAAGAAGCACCTAAACAGTATATTACTTATTCTGTAAGTTCTAGCAGCAATTTCAACACATGGTTTTCTAGATAATAAGTTCACAGATATAATGATGCCTAGATCTTTGTATTCAAATACCTTCATTATTTAGTGTGGAAGTTAAGTTGTTGACCCGACGGTCACTGCAAAGCAACCAGTACATAATACGCTAATATGTTTTGTTATTTGCACACTCTTTTCAGATTACAGCTTAACTGCAATTTCTTGTTCTCTACGAATTGAAAAATCAATCATGCGAAATTTAATACTGAAAAATGAGTTTCATTATTAAGGAATATTTCCAGCCAGCGGTTTGGCTACAAGTAACACATCCTGGAAACTTACCCGTATATTTTTGTTTTGTTTCATCGTACGTGTATTATCACAAGTATATATGTTTATAACTTGGAGAAAATGTTAACGATATAATCTTGATACTGCATTAATCAGTTCCTACAAACTCAAGTGCGCCTAGGTATCGAGATATCTGATGTACTGCAGTCGACGACCGGGATGTGTTTTCAAGATATTAGGCTTGAATATATACTGCTACGACATAATTCACTTTAAGATGAATACCTTTTGAACTGAAAATAACAGGTGGTACACTTTCATACTGTAGTGGTGATAAATTTTATCCGTACGAAAAATAAAAGTACTGGGTCTTTATTGCAACTACAAAATTACAGGGTGCGTGCAGTTTATTACCGCCCACAAATTTTCAAATTACTTTGTAATTATGCTGTATTCTACGATAACTATCCAGAAAATGAATAGATGCAGGAAATGTTTCAGCACCCACAAATTTTCAGATCTGTGGGTTCTAAATTGCCACAAGTAATTTCAGCGAAGTTTTTTTCTTCCCCTTCGCTTCAGTGTTAAACTAGATGATCTATAAAACACTATGTCGTTTTAAAATCAGACGAGCAATTTGTTCCTGACTGCTTCTAACATTCACTGTGATTATGTTTTATGTTCCTCGCATTTTTCCTTCGGTTACATAATATAAAGTTGAATATTTGACGTTCTGATGACTTCTAGTTGTGCTAATCATTTGAAATATCAGCAAAAACGAAGAGGTATTTATTTCAAATATCATATATACATTTAAAACGTCGCATGTCCGAAAGCCATTGTCGATGGTATCCAATAGACAGTGAATAATATACCATAAATCCGATTTATATTGTGTAAGCAAAGCAATATGAAGCGGCATTTAGGTTCTAAAGGACACCCATGTAGACGTTTTGTTCATTCTGTGTACCTCTGCCACCATCCAGCTGTCTTTGACGCCATAGTGTTTCTGATGGTATTTTAGCATAGCATACATTGGACGTGTAGTGTGTGGTAAAGGCTTACAACACACCATGACATTTTTAAGAAATTTATAGAGTCAGCTACACCATGCTTTTATCTACACTCATTATATAATGTGTGTATGATGTTCTTGAATACGACGTTAAAAATAGGTCGATTTAGACATCGTAGTATGTTGATGGTGTCTCATACACCATTTGTTTTATTATCTGCAGTAGGTATGCATAGTAAATATAACACCTGGATGATCCTCTATTGTAGGACAAAACTTCCACACTGTGGGTCCTGTAAAACGCGAACGTAGCATAAAACGTTTGCTAGCTACTGGCGTACAGCGAGATCGGTGGATGACAAAGCTAGTGCAATGCTGCATGTATATGATGAAATGGAAGTTTCCATAGTAATAGAAACGAGCGCAAATCTATTAAAAACCACGAAATTGCTATTTCTATGTGCATATATACACTTAATAAAGTCATCCGTAATGTATTTGCATGCGTTGGTTCGTAGTGAGTGAACACTCAATAGTCAGCTATGAACAACAACACAGGGGCTGCTACCCACACCAAACACGGATTGCTGATGTAAAACACAAACTATTTGATCGCTTCCTGATACAAACAGTTCTCAGATAGTCAGTCTTTCGAAGGCACAAGCTGGCTCTTCGATTGCTAGGTACCACCTATTCCAAGGCATCAAACTTCGTGTGATATTGTACCAATCGATCTCACAAAATGCGATTTAGTTATTTAATACATTATTCCGAGTCTCGGAGTTGCCGATTGCATGATTGCATTTCATTTATGCTTCGACATTTTATAGGGGAATATCAGGTACATATTGCGATTTGGGTTTTGCTGGCGCCGGCTGAGATAATAACCCGTAATAACCCTTATTTTTGAGGGGTGACAAGGTGAGAAGTAAAAGCGTGCCCCTCCAGCTGGGTTTTGGGACCGCCACTAATCTTATTTCTGCTTTGGTCTCTGAGGAAGACAATCTTTTTAAGACAATTCCTCGAAGTATATACTTCAAATAAATCTTGTTTCAAAAATTCCAAGGTTGATAACTGGAGATAGCGTCCTCCGCGACATAAAACTTTATTTGGAGCTTAACATAACCAAAATTATGGCCTTAGTCTTTTTGCAAATATAGCTAATATTGTAAATTCTACGAAAACGCATAAGGGAATTAAGCTCACAATCCATTTTTATCTTGATATGTTTTGATTTAAACTTAAAGATTCTTTTTCCCTTTAAAGGACAATTTATAAATACGGTAACAGGGATACTCAATCCAGAGGCAATTCTGATGCAAAGTCTACTGTTTCATGTATACCTAGATTTTGCTAAGCTATTTGAGGTTTAGTTTGCGTGATATTTTGTCCTCTTTGTAATTAGTAATATCATTTATGTAAAATACTTAAATTTTTCACCTAAAACTGGATATGAGCTAAATTGCAAAGCTTACATCAGTATTAGCACAAAGTTGGAATGAAAAAGTCTTCAGATTTGCGTACTGTGGCAATTTTGTTCAGTGAGTATAATGTCAATTTTATTTATTTGATGGTCATTTTGTTAAAAATGTACCGCTTTTATGCTGGTAAATATTCCATGCACATCATAGCTCCTAATGGCAACAGTACTTCCGCGGTTATGTAGTGGTATATCAAGGTCCAAGTGTTTAGTGCTGCAATATTAACCTTGCGTTTAGCTGCTGTAACGTTAACATTAGCTAAAAACTGAAGGTGCTTCGAGACATTCAGTAGTTTCATTAGCTAAAGGTATTTGACATATATTAATATATACAAATCTAAAAAACGGCGCAACCGTTGCCATTCTGTTGACATTATAGCAGCAATTTTTATTTATAATTTTATGTCACCACCAATTTTATTTCGTCTCAGCGGGTGGGATCGAATATTGTATCCTAAACGTTTAGGTATTGAATAGGGGATAGTTGTGTTGAATGCTAAATAAAACGAAATCTTAGTTATGTTACTTTTAACGAAATGTTATGTTAATAATAACAAAATTTTAGTTATGCTATGTAAAACGCAATGTTATATTATGTTTTACACCAACGTTAGCAGACTCTTTTGCACGGGTTTATCATTCAGATACACAAGATGCTGAAAGTGACGTGAATTAAAGATCAAGAAATACAGTTTTCATAGCAGTCAAATCCAGGAAATCAGTCGAAACAGAAACCTTAACCCTTTCTCGCATGAATTAATGTGCACTTCGCCCAATGTCGACAAATATTTTGCGGACGCCGGCGATTCCGCAATTTTTCGGCTACTAGCCTTGTACGCTAGCCAGGACGACGTGTAGGCGTAGTTGGTCGGTTCCTTAAGGAACTTCACAACGTGTGCGAAAAACAACGCAAATGCAAACATATGCCACGCTACAAACTCGATCAGTACATCTCAGTGCAATATGCTCTGCCGCAAATGTGTTACTATATACGAGAAAGGGTTAAGTAAATGTTCTCTTGAATGGCTTCTGGTAAACCTCAAATCTATTTCCAGTTGGTACATATGTAAAAATTAATTAGAGCTAAATGTTTTTGTTTAGGAAACTGCGGTTTAGCATGGTATACTATATATTTAGCATTTTAGTCATGCTTAGGATGTACGCACATCTTGGACCGTCTGACATATATAAGTGAAACAACGGTTTAGTTCGGGATAGGAAATTACAATTTCTTTGCTTGTGGAAAAGATCGTCGCTTCACAAACTTCTAAATCGTCATTTGTGATTGTGTACCAGGGTATCTGTGCTACTTGATTACCAATATTTTCGGTATTTACGACATTATACGATAAAATATGTGTGTTGTAAAAATACTGCAAAAACTTTAGTCACAAGAATTATCTTTTACAGAATCATTGTTGCTATATGTTGCTCATTATGATGCAACAACAACGTTTCCGACCGCTAAAACGTTCTTATACAGCGTGTCATATCGCGACCGCAAAGCTTCTCAGTTCGATGACGGCGGGAACGCGACAAAATTGCTCCCGCGAACAAATATCACGAAAATCAGTTCCATTACGGTTTCACAGGATCAGATGCCTAATACTACGTCGTTTAAGGCTTCTGATTTAAAGATCGATATTCCTCATGAAGATTCCAACAACACAAAGGAATTTTCCACGATGCCTCACGCTAACCGTTTTACTACAACCGATTCTATCAACTTGAAAGCAGAAACTTCGCTTTCAAATGTCCCCCGAATGGAGAATATATTTAATATTTCGTATAGTGTTAGCGTTGTTTCTGTCCAGCCACAAAGCATCCCCATGTCAGCCACTGTTAAACAGAAATTGCCTATAGCCAAAGAGGATTTAAGCAACACTGATAAGCCGAAAAGCCCAATAGCTGCATCTGAATATAAAGATCACAGTGAGACAGATATTCAGCAATCAGATACTGAGCATGACACTGCTGCAACTAAGTCGATGGTAGAGAATGAAACAAGCAGAATAATATCTATCGATAACTTGAACGGTAATACCGTGTCAAGTACTAGGAGCAGAAACGGCAATACTTCGAAATTTTTCACAGAAATTTTACAATCTGTCAATTTTTCAGCGACAATTACAGAACGATTACAGCGGAAAAACAATGTCGCAGTCACCACTAGCATGCCAAGTCTTATCCTCTCGAAATCAGAACACCGTTATCAGACTGGTGAAAAATTATATTCTGGAACAACAGAATTGTCCATCATGAAAGAGCAAATACATAGCAGATACGCACAAAATCAAACTTCATCGGAAGGGATATTTTCGAGTAAAAATGCTACTATGAAAGAATTGCTTACTAGAAACTTCTCTGTTTCTTTAACAACACCGGAGCGACGAACAGCGAAAGAACATCGCGAAATCAACGGTTATGAAGTCACAAACAAGTCAATAGTGAATTACGAAACGCTACATTACAACGTTACTGAACTACAGTTACGCCATACGTCTATATTATCCACATCAGAATTGCCACGCGCAAACAGTCTTACTGCGGAACAGTACTTAATCAGTATTTCAAACGCTTCTTTAACAACATCGGTGCAATCAACTACGAAAGTACATCACTCAATCGATGACGATGAAACCACGAACAAATTGGTTTCTCATGCAGTACCAAATAATGCTACTAGACTGCAGTTAGACAACACATCTACACCATTCACACCAAAATTGTCGCTCGCATTTGGGATTACTGAGGAAGGACCCTTGCCAGGTATCCCGCCCGCTTCTTCAGAAACATCAGCGCAATCAACTACAAAAAAACATCGCGCAATCGATAACAATGAAGTCACATACAAATCAGTTTTGGCTTCTCAAGCACTACCTTATAACATTACCAGATTGCAGTTAGAAAGCATATTTATACCGTCCACATCAGAATTATCAGTCGCAATCGAGCGTCTCGTCACCGATAACCTTACCCGTGATACTACAAACGGATCAGAATTAATGAACAATAGTCTCGCCGGAATTTCTCAGTGGAATAATGGAACAACAGAATGTCCAATTACAAGAGAGTCCATGCACGGCACAACAAATCGCGTCGGCTCAGGATTTGGTACCGACAAATTTAAAACTACAATCAAAATATTATACACTGAAGACTTGCCTGCAGACAATTCTTCCATCATTAATGTCTCAAATTCACTAAATCAAACATCAGCTGGAGTTGCGACATTACATTTTAATGATTTGAGTTCAGAAATTTCCAGCAACAAAATAAATGCGACGCAACTTGGAAAAATTAGCACAGAAAAGCCATCATATATTAGTACCCCAGAATTACCGGTTATGAGAGGAGTTACAACAGATAATTTGCAATCAACACAGTCCTTAATCTTAAACTATACGGGCAGTGCGGCAGCAGTAAATGCTCTCGATAAAAATGGTTCTGCAGCAAGTGAGGTAGTAGTAGTAAGCGGTAGCGAACATATTACTAAAAGCTACAGTTCTGATGAAA
This sequence comes from Trileptium ribeirensis, assembly GCA_030248225.1. NCBI lineage: Eukaryota > Metazoa > Nematoda > Enoplea > Enoplida > Thoracostomopsidae > Trileptium > Trileptium ribeirensis. The sequence goes on from JASANE010003957.1 coordinate 7,325, forward strand.
CAGAGACGGCTGTCGAAGGTGCCAGCTACAGTTTCACAACCTTACTAATACAGCAAGCTACACAAGAGCCTGGTGATGAGTTGAGGAATGCAACGGAAAATGCAGGCCCCTCTGATCGTGTAACAGATCCTTATGCTAAATCCAAACCTCCATATGCAACTGGCAATACGTCTGGCTGGCGAGCATTTTCAACGACACACTATTTTTCTACTGCAGTAACAATATCAACACTAAGTTCAGTTCAACACGAAACAACGCCAGTCCTTTTGCCAGCTATATCTGATAGCAACAAAGCTTGTTTATTCAATTGGATATGGCATGACGACTTGTGCTATTATTTTTCGATAAACGTCGGACAACGAAAGACGTATAACGATGCAGCAGAGTTTTGTGCAAGAGCTAACGGAACACTTCTTAACGCGTCAGAGCCTAATGGCTTGGTGAGCTCACAAATTATTAAATGAACACACGAAGGTGCAAAAGTTCGGCATTGATGTAACGAGAATCTTGCTATAAGCTAAATTTATTGTTTTCAAAATATGTAAATTTTGTAGCGATAAATATTACAAATAACATTATCAAAAGTATTGTTCAAACAGCTGCATAAAAGCTTTGCCTTAGGTTCAAATCAAAGCTATTATATTTCAATTTTGACGTCTATTTATGCCTTAACCTTGTTTCTTGCTCTACCATAAATTAAGGAAACAATTCTTTTTACATATATATCATTTTAGGTTTTTGTTAAGCTTAGATTCTGGTTAATTGTAGTTAATGTTGAAAATTAATATGTTTAGAAATGACCTGGATATTAATTTACAATATCTATTTGCAGATTTTTTAACAATTGTAGAGTTTTGAATTTTCAAGTTTCAAAATTGTTTTGAGTTGCTGTCGTGGTGGCAACATAGCTTTAAGCTTTCCGTGGCAACAGGGGCGTGGGGCTGTAGGAAACTTCAGCCCCGTGGACATTGAATGTGCTAAGCAAGCACAGCTTAGAAGCAAACATTACTTATTATTGCAAACTTCAGTTTTATTTTATATTTCAGAGAAGATATCCCAGATTGGCTGCACCATGGCGTGGCAACCGCTGAAATAATCCACATTTAAAAATTTTGAAGATTTTAATTTCTATAATGATAAGATTCATTAAATTTTGTGATTCCTTGTTGAATTAACCATTTATGCAACGCAAATTTGCAGGTAATTTCTATTTTTAAAATATACCATTTTCCGAATCTGCATCACTCAAAAGGTTGAACCATTCGTATAAATCTAGTGTTACTTGCTTCAGGTTTAAAAAAGAAAACTGTTTGGGAATAATACCAATGTCTTTCTCTCAAAGATGGAACAAACTGCCGTTTTCTCATCAACTTTGATTCTGTAAAATTTATTGAACTTCTAAATTTAAACGAATCGAGTCAATTCTTGAAACAATGTGCCATCCATAAAGATAACTGAATTTAATTGTCCGTTTTACTTTCAATTAATGCACTTAGGTGTTCGCCGACTTTTTTTGTTTAGCGATTTTTATTTTCACGAAGGAACTTAACAAAGAACAATTATTTCATGATAGCTTTGGACACCCGCAATTTTTCGTCTTTAGATAAGTCAATATAACGATCCATCGTCGAGTCGGTTTTCCAACGCCCGTGATTTTTCAGCAACGTGTGGGAAACCTCTGCCAAATTCGCTGCAGTTGCGCGCCTGCGTCTGAAAGAATGTGTGCCGATTTCTGAGCACGGATGTCCACACTACTTAGCTGCTGACTTGAGACGCCGACGATTAGCGCTGTACGTCACACGCGTTCCTAACGAATGATATTGCGACGTTGTGGGGTAATATTTGACAGCCTGAAATAAAAACCTCTCTGAGCGCTCTCTCAATTTACTGCAGCAATATAGGGACGCAAAAGGGGTACAGGACACAGCGAAGAACCTGCCGCGGCCAGATAAGCAAACGCCCCTTTGCAAAATTGGTCATTTTTGACTTGGAAAGGAAATTCGATACATATTGACCGTTATTGCAAAAAAGGTGATTTAATTTAATATTAACCGCGTCGCTGAAACGAAGCAAACCCGCACAACAAAGGACAAAAAATAACCCATCGCGAAGCTGTTTAATGGTGGCATGCGTTGATACCGCAAGTGCCTAGACACCAAAATTTAAAATAAAACCTCCGATATTTAGTATTAACATGATTAGCAAACAAATCAATAGTACCTGGGGCCCAAGTTTGTTGTAAATACCTGGCTAGCCCATCTGCCAATCATCCCAGTCATCAACTTTACTCAAATAGTCAGCATGGTGGTTTTGACCGCGTGGAATCTAAAATTTTTATGCCTCTGCTAGCGGCGAAAGGATGAATACGAAGAGCCATGTATTGAAGCCACAGCTTCGTGCTTCTACGACGTAAAATTCGGGCAACGCTTAGGTTGTCGGTATATATTGAGACTTCATTACATTTAAGAAACGATTCGAAAATAACAATAAAGAATAAAACTGAAAATATTTCGCGCATGGCGGAACTTTCTCTAAGAAGTAAAAACGGTAATTCGGTGCGAGCTTCCCTAAAACCGATCGCAGACCACATGCGATTCGGAAGCATCGCAAAAACTAGTGTCCCCGTTTTGGTTGAAACCAAAGATCAGCTTTCGGGTCGAAATTGTGTCAATGTTATCGAACCAAAACTTCAAATCATTAATTAATTCCGGGGTCTTAGGCTTGAGAGCATCGAAATGCTGGTAATCCACAAACTCAAATAGCGATCTGCTACGGAAGACTGATAAATCTCCTAAAATGGGCCACATACAAACCATATTCCCGGCGATTTTTAAAACCTGATGGGAACAGATACTGGCCTGGTTTAAGCCGCAGGATACGAGGTACTGGAGAAATTGTATTTTGTCTTGCGAAATAGCTACCGTATATTCTGGAGCGTTTAACAAGAAACCTAAAAAACTATCGTGATGTAATAACGCTGAATAACTATTTTGCTCAAGAGAGAGGCTGATATAATGAACATTTGCAAAAATAATTCATCCACCTAAGTTAGCTATCACTTAAGCGTCCAGTATATAAATTCGATCAACTATGTGTCGATGGCCTTATTTAGCATAAAACATTCCTGCTTCCTATGTGCTAAACAACACGACTGACAATTTCAACGAAGATTCAGTTAGTACTAAACAGTTAGAAATGGCGACTTCCAACAATTTTTTGTTTCTTTTTGTGACTTTAACATATATTGTGGATAACAAATACCTAGCTTCAAAATTTTAGAACACGTATAAAAATTTTAATGTTTTAAAGTTGGATATTCCACTGCGCACAGCTCGATACAGTCATTTTTATGGCTAAAACTATTATGTTGTTAACAACTTTAAGTTTAGAAATTTTTGCGCTACAACTGCGATCTTTGCCACTCCAAATGACCATTTGTCACAATGTCAGCTCCGCCAATGTCAAAGTGATCAGAGATTTTATTAGACTGATCAATACATGATGCGTAACAGCACGGCCCATTTTCACATCGTCTGACCACATGATTACGTTAAAATATCAAAAATGCTCTGAGATAAACTTCCATTTCATCCGAACATATTTAAAGGTCAAACTGAGTGTTGTAACCGTAAATCATAGATGATAAAAGTTGCCCACCTGCAGTACCACAAACCTGATGGTGTAAAATCTACTTGTGAACTTGCATCGAAATGCTCAATTGTGCAGAAGAAACTAGGAAAAATCTCGTCATTTTTTCAAGCCGTTCACGCAAAAATTAATGCGTTCTCTGTATGTTGAAAAAAATGGTTGAGTCGGTAAGTTGATAATGGATCCTTTGACTAGGAGTGAACAATTTCGGATGCTTTTACACGGTTTCTTAAGACGCACAGCAACGAACGTGTAAGCGTACACTACTTGTTGAACTCGGTTAACGCATTAGCCATTTGCAAGGTGCATTGACTATATATATTTGTAGCCATTATAAAATGAAAGTTTAGGCATGATGACACCTCTATGATGGTTTTACGATTTCCTGATATACACAAGAACAGTATAGTGTTCTGACGTGTGCCAGTCAGTATTTGGGATTGTATGCAAGCTATCGAGATAAATGTATGTGGTATATCGAGCTACACAACAGTGGCATATTTTTCACGAAGATAACTATATCTGGGTCTAGATCAGAATTGTCAGTGGGTTCTTCTCAGAAAGAGCTTGTAGCTATCTATTTCCACTTTCAGGAATTCGCGATAAATTCAGCCCGCTTAATTAGCTTTTGGGTGACCGAAAGCACAAAGCCAGTATTGAGACAACGTCGGCAGATAAACAAGTTAGTCATTCAAATTAACATGGGTCAAAAAATCAAACTATATACAACATATGTGTAGTGGTTCAGAAAGTACATATAGCAAGAGCCCACTATAAAAATTGTGTAGATAAAGCATGATACTCGGAAATACTCGAGTACTTTCGCTTATCCGATTCTGTAGTTACTCTTGGGCACACCCACAAGGATTACACGGTAGCCCCTAAAAGATTTTCAGGGAGTATTTTACCACCCTACATTGTTTCGGGGTAAGCTGAAAACTGACTACATCATCTGATAAGCAAGGCAAAAGTACACAAGTAAGACCGAGTGTCATACTCTTCTACAAAATTATTGTTGATGCGGACTTGTCTGGAGTGTAGTTGGTTATATAGTTTTGTTATTCATCATTGCATTAACAAAGACGTGATGCGAACACAACAGTAATTTTATATTGAATAGAACTCTACTAACACGTGTTTTGTAAATATATAAAATGTTATAACCGGGAATCAAAATGTGTTATAATTTAGTTCTCTACAGAGACGTTCGTTTAAATTTACTTATCCGTCACCAGAATGTTTTGAGAAGATACAAATATAATCAATCATATTAACGAGACCTTACAAATATGTTCTTGCACTTAGATTTTGTTGTGCGAATCTTTGCACAAAATGTTGCTATTAATAGTATTTATGTCACTTGTGAAATTGCTTTGCAAATGGAAATATCTTTTTATATATTTGGTAAGGGCATAACAATGTGTTCACCTCGCTCACCAGTATTATCATTGTGGATCATGATTGCTATATTGTTGGGTATTTCTAAACCCGTGTTTTGTTATGAATATTTCTAAAAATAGTGATGACAACCTAAGACAATATCAGTTGTGCACTGTTGCTTTGATGACTTTACGATACCCACAGGACAGACAAACAGTTGTGCAAAATTTAATTTTGCGGCGCCTAGACTACGGTGGCATTTAGCCGTATTTTCTTTATCAAATTCTCAAGGCTAAAAATTGTCATTTCATGACGTTTCATGATTAGTGATGCCAACCTTAGACAATATCAGTTGTGCACTGTTGCTTTGATGACTTTACCATACTCACAGGACAGACAAACAGTTGTGCAAAATTTAATTTTGCTGAGCCTAGACTGCGGTGGCCTTTAGCAGTATTTTCTTTATCAAATTCTCAACTTTAAAAATTGTCATGTCATGACGTTTCATGATTGCTTTGCCAATTATATTGATTTTTCTGGGATTAATGCACTTCAGTGAAGTGTAAATCAGCGAGTGAGTGAATTGCATTACAATTGGAAATCGGTGGTAGGAACGTACCGGTTGATCGTGAATCATCTACTACGTCTGCGGAAACTTAAGACTCTGCTATAGAATTGTGGTAAAGATAGCTCTATTCCGTTAACTGTTAACTCAGTAAACCTTGTTAAACTTTCCTAAACATAGTAAAACTTAATTCAACATTTGCCTAAGGCTGAGAATATGCTATAGCGAGATTGTTTCAGTGTTTAAACCAGAAATGTCATTTTCAGCAAGAAATTGTGTTATTATAAAGCGATAGATTCCTTTGCAAGTCCGATGATTATGCGACATCGAATTTATAACAGAATAGTATGTGAAACGTGATGTATAAAATATACAATTATAATTGTTTACAGTGCCACTACTTATTGTTTAAATGCGATATTCTTTGTATATCTGTTGCAGCCTAACGCGACCAAGATGTCCGTCTATCAAAGGTCTGTTTATATCAGGACACCTGCAACACAGTCGGCGTGTTAGATTCGATAAATGCACTACGAAGAAATTTTTTATTTGTGTTGCACCAGTTGAAGGTATGTTGTCTGTACCTGTACAAGCAAACTGTTACTGTAAAACTTTTAAGACGTAAAATGTTTTATTATGATAAAACCAAATGATTCATGATCAAATGAATAGTTATGCCTGCTCGCATTCGCATTTCGCTGAAATTATATATCTACACATTTATTCAGTGATTAATTGATCAAAAATTAGGCTATCGACTGATTAACCCTTTCCGCCATAGTGTCTCATATATAACACAGCGCAAATTTTGAAGCAATACACTTGTGTTTGCCGCGTGGTGAGCGTTTGTACGTGTGTTGTTATTCGGACGCTTTACAGGGTGTCTTAAAGAACCGAACAACAGCTTTAAAATAGCATATTGGCTAGGGCACGACACTCGCAACCAAATCTTCCAGGTTCTGTCCTGCGGCAAATATTTTAAACATTATACGAGATAAGACAAATACATGCGTCAAAGGGTTAACTGCTATTTTGCTAAATTTTTATGCGTACTTTAGCGCCTGTAAGTTTTTTCACCTGGTTACCATATTCACAGATGTAAAAATTAGGGAAATCTTTAAAATTTTACTACTACCAGCACACATTGTTTTATAATAGAGAAGGCCTTAAAGGAACGTTTGATCGCTAGTGTAGGACAACAAACCGTAACAACATATTGATTTTATAAACAGAAGACAGTCACATGCGTTTGAAATACAAAGTAGCAATCGGTAATCGCAAGGCTTACACAGTGTTCCTAAAATCGTGCGAATGTATCACAAAAATTGATAATGAAAAATAAGCGCTTACTGAATCGTAATACGAAAATTATGATATATTATCAAATATTTTAAAAGACCACCTCTAACAAGAACATCTGTTTTCATATTCTTTTTGTTTTCAGCGGAGCGATTTTCACCAACAGCAGCAACCAGCATTTCAAAGGAATTGCAAACAACAACCAGTTTACCAACAGAACAACCGAAGTCTTCGCCAATGCCTATCGAATGCTATCAAGCGCTTGACTCTAATCTTACCGTGCCACTAAGTAATGACAGTTGTGCAATTATCTCGATGCTCGATGATATTGTTAACTACGAGGAAGCCGCGGTTCGTTGCAAACGAAGCGGAGGAAACTTATTGACAATTGAAAATATGGACGATTTTGTAAGTAAATGTAAATATAAATAATAACAGACGGCATACTATCAACTAGAAAAAGTTTACAACTACAGGCTAAGTAGCAAATGTCACCGCTAACATCTTAACCTCGACTTATTTCTGGTACATTTTTAAGATGCATTCCATTCAAACATGTTACTGCCAAGCTCAAGATGACGCATATATGTCTATCACAAACTATGCGATTACATAAGTATATTCAGCGTTATATGAGCAACAATCGTTGGAATAACGAGGGTATTGATGCACTGGTTAAAATGTGCAAACTGTACCATAGCAGGTGTATCATCTAACAAGTAGATTACGTTTAAGAAATGTTTGCTAAAAATTTATGTTTTTGATAGCGGATAAATCAAAGGTTTTTACATCGAACGATGAAATGAAAATATTTATTTTCGGAGCCAAATGAGTATTGAGGACGGTGCAAATAAGAACAAGTGTTACCTGCAGTGTTATATGATAACAATTTCCATCTGGGTACTGGTAAAAGTGCCACACGAGTACGGGTGCACATGAGTCCTGAATGAGTGCCATGGACGTACCGGTACCAGATGAGTGCACGTGTCACAGGAGTGCTACGAAAGTATCTAAGAGTACAGGCACTGCATTTGTGTCCATTTTATTAATCAATGAACGTTTGTTACATGTCATGTACCCATTCCAAGAACAATGAATGTGCATTTTTCGTATTAGGAATCACCCAACTAATCAAACCTATTTTTCCGGTGAATCAAGGCTTCATGTTTTCTTATATTTCAAATATGTTTTTGCTACACCATATAATTCAAATCTAAAATCTTATAAAATGAAATTAATACAACTATTTAGTGTCTGACAAAATCGTTGCGTTATTTATAGGCTATAATAATTCAATACCTGAAAGAACTAGATCAGAAAACTTACATTGCCTCCAAATTAGAAGGGTACTACATCGGTGTGTTAAAAAGTGCAGAAAGTGAAAACGAGTGGATATGGTCAAGCACGAATAGATTGGTTGAAATGTGAGTTTAGTCACATCAATTTTTCATTTCTAACAAATGTAACACCAGCGGATATATGGTAAATTGTATTTATTACAACTAAATTCATATGAAAGAAATCTGACAGTATGTGATATTTCGTAAGCGTTGCATTAAAGGCAATATAATTAAGCCACAGTGAGGCAAACGCTAATTGGTTTTGCCTACAGTGTATCATACTTTTATACAGGCAAGGCATACGCTAACAATTATACAACCTGTCCGGCATGGTCCTTCCATGTAAATGTAACCCCGTACCACGGCCTAACAACTGTCATGGATTCATATTTTTAGTCTCGGATATTTTTGTTCAAATCACATTTCACATACGACGACCCGCCTCGACCCGGTAATACATTTAAGTTGTACTGCGTGTTTGGACCCAGAGGCATGACATGTGGCTAACTATTATGCGACCTATCCGACGTGGCCCTTCCATATAAATATAACCCTTACTACGTCGTAACAACTGTCATGGGTTCACATTTTTAGTTTCGGATATTGTCGTTCAAATCACATATCATAAACGACGATCCTCCGCGAAAATGGTATAGATGTAAGTTGTACTGTGCGTTTGGACTTAGCGAAATGCCTTTATAAATCAACTGTTAGGAACAAGGCGCTATTTAAAACGCAATTAATATTTCACAAAACATATTGATCCATTTCTACAAAATGCATTGAAATTTATACTTTTGCGTTTTATGGCAGCGTACATTACTAAACTCCTGGGTATTAGATTCTTTGCTAGTAAATTTGATCAATTTTTGTGTATTGAAAGTAAGGAGCTAAAGCCAGATGTCGATTCTGGTTCGTCAGTTTGTACTACTAAAGTGTTTAGGCCAATTTATTCACTGCGGACTTTTGAACAACCGCTTGTTTATATAAACATTTCATCGCAATTTCGTCTGGGCCCATCGCTGTTATTGGTCCAGTTATAATGCGATAATTTTATAGAGTCTTTCGTAAAATTCCCGTAGTCTAAGTACGTCTTATTGCTCTTCCGTTGTATTGTAAAATACAGGAATGCAGCAGAAGTCCCAAAACATATTTTGGATAATATATTGTTCTTATTCGTGATATTTTAGTTTACGTCAATTCGCAAAGCATATTCAATCGAATCTCACCATTTATGCTGGATACCTGCTAACAAATAAGCAGATATTAGTTCTAATTAGAATATACCCTTCTACAATTTTCATATCCAGCCTGTCATATTTTGTTAATAGTATGAATCGATCAGTCTCACATAACATGTGTATCCATTAATGTAATATCAGGTTTAGACCCTACAACTGTTATTATTTTACTACTAATTTTGTAATTTGTACAAAGCCCTGCTTCATTATAGTACTTTACCTGAACATAGGTGTGATATTCCGGCAACCACGAATACGTAAAAAGTGAAATATAGCACCCACTGCTTCGTTCCTTACATGTAGCATAATGTACACACCATAGGTGTCCAAACTCCGTCAGCATCTAATGGGTAGGTTTGTTCCGTCGGGGAAGGGTACATTTTTGGAAATTTTAGAAGCTTATAAATTTCCCAAATTTTGTTGGAATTTTCTCCAATTTTTTTTCCAATTTTCCAAATTTTTCGAACATAATGGTCCCCATTTATGCTTATCTTCCCAATTTTTGGTAAAATGATCTGAGTTTTTCCGGCGCAAGTGAGGGGCCTCAGTTACGGCTCATTTACGGTGGTGGACGTAAATATGGCTTATGGGATTCGGTCTTTATGACTGGTAATCATTACATCCCTATGGCCACCTATGATATACATACCTTTCACTGTAAAGAGGTAATACATATATTAACTAGCACCATTAAATATCGTATCAAGTTGTCATAACGATAGATTTTTTACAGTCCTTGGATTTCGAACTTGCGAAAACAAGCTAGACGGCACCACGCCCAGCGCAATGGTACTAATGATACAAAGCAACCAACTACGGTCCGGGCAAATAAAGGTTTAACTTTTTTTGACGGACGTTATCATAGACATTTACTCAGATCTTTACTTTATAAATGTTTATCAGAGGATATATAATTAATAACAGATGTTATGGAGAATATTACCCTATAATGTAGAATTGCCGCATCCATCATGTCATTTTCAACCCGTGCAAATCATTAGAAACAGCATTAAAATGTATTCCGCTTCGGTTTAGATGTCAGGCAAAACATTAGTTGTAGTTTAAGTACTAATTCTTATTGTCCATCCAGAAAAACAATGCTTAAAAATGGCGAACCACTTGATGATGTTATTAGAATTTTGTGATTAATACCCAGTTCTTCAAAACGGCTGCTAAAAATACTGCTTCGGCCACATGTGCAAGCGTAATAACAAAAGATGATATTGAACCCGCTTTATCATAGAAGTTATTTTTGTATTTTTAATTTTAAACTATTCACAAGCCACACCACTTATGCAGCCGCGACTCTACATTGCTAGCCTGAACACACCAGCTACAGCTTAGAAACAAATGATACGTTTGGAAAATATATACATGAAAGTTTCTGCATGAACTACCGAAAACAGTCATGTTTGAAATTGCTATTAACTGACCAAAAATGCTATTATATCAGGAAAGTTACATATATACGTCAAAATCGTTTGGTATTTAATTCTACCAATACGTATTATAACACTAACAAGGACAATTTCAGAGATGTTAATCACTAATTGAGTTAAGGTAGCTGATTTATTGTTTTCTGCTAAAACGCTGTTTGCATGATATAAAAAATTATGATAGATTTGCCAATATCAATAAAAACAGTAGCGCAACATAAATATTAAAGCATTTAATGAGCCTCACCCGCTACACATACATCATTTGCAATGTCACATTGGCACGCCTAAGTATTACGGAACGTAAAATGGATTTGATTCTAAAACGTAGTGTCGAATAGTTAGTTTGGCTGAAACAGGAAGCATACTTCAGAAAAAAAAACTAAATTTATGACGAATAAAGCGTTTAATTGGGTCCTAAATCAAAGTGTTAAATGCGTTCGTACTAAATTTCAAAATTTGCTTGCGTAAAATGGTTCGCCATCATATCAAAGCCTTGCGGATATTTTTCACAATCAAACATCAAAGATTGAAAGTTTTGTACTGAAAATTAACAGTTGTTTTTGAATGCAGTAGTAAACATCATTCAAATGGACTATGATAACGCCAGTCTCCAATTCAAATAGGTCGGAAATGTGGTGAACTTCGTTGGGATGGCAAATATTATGGACTTGACAAGGAATTATGCAACGTGAAACAAGGTTATATCTGTCAGATTGGACAAACAGGTATTTTGTGTTTTATATTAAAGACCGGTTAGTTTTCAGTTGGGGTGTCATAATAATGTGTGCGGATGTAGATTGAAATAAGGTTATATCTGTCAGATCCGATGACGAGGTATTTTGCATTCTGTGTAATAAATTCTACGACGGAATGTTATACATATTGTAATCTTCAATAGTTGTAAAGCAAGGTTATATCTGTTACAAAAATGAAACGCATTTAAGTTTTATTTTATAAAATATATAAGTTATCATCCAAAATGTCATACTTAATATCTCCAGGAGTAGGTCGAATCGTGATGCATTGTAAACTGCTAGCCACGATCTACGAGTTGAGAAAATACTGAATTTAAAATTGTGTCATTCCTAACCGTTATGAAATTAATAATCTAATTCGCTTAAAGTCATGTGTTCTTGCCATTTTATATTATGCGGCGTTCACGTTATAATGTCTCCAACGTTTGGAACCTATGTACACCGCACAGTGTCAGGCACACTACTGACAACAGGGTGTCTTAGACACCCCATGTTTTTAATATATTTTTTCAAAGGTAGCTAGTTACGCGTATTACAACTTCTCGCGTGTCTTCTGGCAGTTTTATTGACAGTGTTCAGAATTATTTGAGCAATGTTCATATGGGCTAGATACAAATATAGCAAATTTAGAAAAACCTACATAGGACAGTTGACTAATAAACCGCATTAGTTACAGACGGTGTCCGTTATAATTAATTCGCGCAAAATTGGTAGCAAAGGGTGTGCGACACTGTCAAGGAAAAATGTAGTAGCTAGGGATCTGTGGTACACAATCGGCAATTGATTTACAGTATGGGTGTCACCCAGACTGTCTATATGGTAGGGTCGCGACTACAGGGGTCAAAGGCACCAAACAGCGGGGACATTATAACGTGAACGCAGCATTAAACTGAACATTATAACCATGAATCATATTACCTAATTGCGGATTCAACAAAACCAAAGGTACAGTTGCGTATTTACGTGATAATTTCGTTGTCAAGCTGTCAAACTGTTTATGTCTGTTTTATGTTTAAATTCTTCGAGTCTAAATTTGCACAAATAAATTTAAGTTTAAATTTGCCAATGCGAAAAACCTTTAATTAACTTGTTAGTTAAAATTGATCAAACAGCAATACTTTAAAAAATTACATATTGAAAGTTGTACTTTAAAGCTGAAATTTTTTAAATCAGAAGTATTTGTTTGTGTGCCTTCTGTAATAGATGGCATAAAGGCTACATTTTGGTTAAATTGTGTCAAATTTCAAACGTCAGTTTAATGTCTGCATATATATGTTTGCCTGCCTATGTGTATTTTTAGACAAATCATATGTGTACATGGGTATCAGAGAACTAACTGGGCCACCGAGTCGCCGATCACCATCTAGGTTTGCGTCACATCTGTGACCAGGTCACCAGGTTATGGTGTATGACCAGGCACTGGCTCAGTTTGAGTCGGAACCCCGAACATGTTGCCTGTACACTGTATTCGACGTAATAGAGCAACGGTATTTGATTTCGACTTTGTCTGCTCTGCTCTTCCGCATACACTCGCGTTGGAAACACAAGTGCTGGTACCGTAAACGACTCATCAAAATTTGACAAAACGACTTCCAAGAGCCAGCCAAGTGCCCTACATGTCACATGTACACTTCTGCAGCTATGTAGTTTGTAAACATGGATTAACTGTAAATCTGGATTTACTGTAAGTGGATTAGTCTGCAAAAGCCTGAGCTATAAGCTTTACCATTTAATAGCGATTAGCATCAAATAACACCAACGCACGTTTTTTAGTTTCATATTAGCTGAGTTTGTGTTATGATTTACTTTTGCATGTGTATTATTCACTCGCTTTGCGAGGTTCCGCAAGAAACAGAGCAACAGCTCCTAGATAACGGAGTGGTGTGTGTACGGCGCTCTCAATCATACATCAATCCGGTTCCATCTTTTTTGCGTACATAGTAGTGCATTTGCTTGGCAACCATAATTTTATTTATTAAATTTAATGATGTATTCTTCGTCTATCACAGGGGGGTCAGAAAAAGAGCTGTGGACAGAATGTCCAGATGAATGGATACAAGTAGTCGACAAATGTTATCTGATCAATGACGAATTTGACGTTCGTACCAACTATGCGGCTGCCCAAAATGCATGCCAGGAACAAAGTGGTGATTTGGCTGTTTTTCGGGACATGAAAGAATGGGTACCATAAATTAAAACTGAAAGTTTATAAATTTCATTAATCCAGGTCATCATCATAAAATTAACACTAATGTATCAGCTATTCATTTTGCATCAAAAAATTTAAGACATGCTTGTCTTTCAATTAGATCTCATCGCACATGGCTTTAATGGCATACATCAAATTCTTATCCAATACGTTTTGTGTGTATACACATTTTCATGGATATATATATTGTTATTTCTGTGTTTTCCTAGGGCCACAAAACTAATCCTATGCGAGATAAAAGTACACTGTTGAGAGCACAAAAGGAGATTAAGGGCATAAAAGTACAAAAAACTCACGGATTTGCGCTTGAGAAGATTACAATACTTCAGAACGTCTTGCGTTTTCGGGGAGAAAATATATACTAGTGAAGAAAAAGTGCATGACGACTCTTTTCGAATAAAAACAATTTTTATTCGAATAAAAACAATTTTTATTCGAATAAATGTGGCCTTTAATAATACATAGGCCGAGGCCCTTTGAAGTAGGCCATCGACCTCCGGAGGGAGGAGAGAGGGGTAAGCCTGTCGGCGGGGGAGGGGGTAGGAGGTCGCTTGAGGGGGTAATCACCACCCCTATCAGCATGTATGCCTCTAACTACATGATTTCCTCATGTTTTTACGTTTACTGTTGTTATTATTCATCGTTGTAGTAGCATTTGGTCAATACTAGCATAATTGCAGCTGTGTTTAATATCTTTGTCATTTTCAGAAACAGCAATAATTTTATTGTACTTTGCAGCATTTAATAATTAGATAAAACAGTCACCTGACAACATGATACACCATCCCATCACGCATCTGAATATACAGTGTCGACTATTGAAAGCCGTGTATGTCACACATGTTTACATAACGTTCATGAAATACAAAGTAAAATTGGCTCGAAATTCTCTGTTTCGCAAGTATCTATTTATACCTTTTAATACTGGGACGCTTTCAAGACCAGATAACTATGATTTATATACACCGATTTGGCAATAGAAGATCAAGTTAGAGGGCTTCCCGAGCCATTTAGTACAGTAAATAACAATTACACATACTCACAACTTATAAGCAATAATATATTAATGAAAGACGAGTTGAAATTCATATTAATAATTCACTTTTTATGTCTCGTAAATCGAAACCATGATTATTCTTTGTTTCAGAAAGGATATTGCAATCTCATCTTTCATTAATATATTTGTGCTTATAAGTTGTCATATGTGTAATTGTTATTTACTGTACTAAATGGCTCGGAAAGACCTCTAGTTTTTCTATTGCCAAATGGTGTATAAATCATAGTTATACTGGTGCTGAAAGCATTCCCATATTTAAAAGGTATAAATAGATACTTGCGAAACAGAGAATTTTGCGACCCAATTTTACTTTGTATTTCATGAACGTTATGCAAACATGTGTGAGGCATACACGGGCTTTCAAATAGTCAACACTGTAGAAAAAATACATGATGGGATGGTGTCATGTTGTTGTAGGGTGAGTGTTTTATACTAATTATTTAAATGCTAAAAACTACAATAAAATTTTTGTTTTTTGTGAAAAAAGTGACAAATTATTTTAAACACAGCTGCAATTATGGTGGAAAAAGGGGAATGAAAAAACAACGATGAATAATAACAACAGTAAACGTAAAAACATGAGGAAATCATGTAGTTTAGAGGCCGTGCATGATGAATAAGGGTGGTGATTACCCCCTCAAGCGACCTCCTACCCCTCCCCCGCCGCAAGGCCTTACCTCTCCTACTCATTGCGGAGGTCAATGGGGTCCTTCAAAGGGCCTCGGCCTATGTTTTATTAAAGGCCACATTTATTCGAATAAAAATTGTTTTTATTCGAATAAAAATTGTTTTTATTCGAAAAGAATCATCATGCACTTTTTCTTCGGCCTAGTATATATTTTTTAAACAAAAAACGCAAGACGTTCTGAGAATTATTGTAATCTTCTCAAGCGCAAATCACAACATCTTTTTGTACTTTTTTATGCCCTTAATTTTTCTCCTTTTGTGCTCTCAACAGTGTTCTTTTATCTCGCATCGGGATTGACCGGTTATTTGTCTAGAAAACGCGAGAAGTGACGATATATATACCAGTAGAAAATGTGTTATACACAAAGAAACATTATGTTGAGTGAGCATTTGATGCTATGCCATTAAAGCCATGTGCGATAAGATCTAATTGAAAGAAAAAGCAAGCATGTCTATAAAATTTTTGATAAAAAATGAATAGTTAATACATTAGTGTTAATTTTATGATGATGACCTGGATTAATGAAATTTATAAACTTTCAGTTTTGATTTATGAGGTACCCATTCTTTTGTCCCCAAAAAACAGCCAAATCACCACTTTGTTATTTCACATTCATTTTGGGCAGAAGGACAGTGGGGTACAAAGCGTCCAAATTCATCATTGATAATAAAATAACATTTTGTCAGAAACTATTGTATACATTTATAGTTCTGAACAGTCTTGTCACAGTCTCTTTTTCTTGACCCCCTGTCAATAAGAACAAAGAGAATACATCATTAAATTTAATAAATAATAAATTATGGCTTGCCAAGACAAATGCACTACTATGTACGCAAAAAAGATGGAACCAGAAAATTGGCAAAATGATTGGAGCGCGGTCTCGCGCCCCACTCGGTTATCTAGGAGCTGTTGCTTTTTCTTGGCTGAAACCTCGCAACAATGAATAATACACATGCCAAAAGTAAATCATAACACAAACTACAGCTAATATGAAACTAAAAAAAACATACATTTATTTGATGCTAGATCGCTATTAAATGGTAAAGCTTTTATAGCTCAGGCTTTTGCAGACTAATAGCTACAGTAAAAATGCCAGATTTACAGTTAATCCATGTTTACAAACTACATAGCTGCAGAAGTGTACATGTGACATGTAGGGCATTTGGCTGGGCTGCTGAAACGTTTTGCTTTGATGGGGGTGCGCGCTAGGTACCACACTTGTGTTTTCGTTACAATTCTATGCGGAAGAGCAGGGAGCAGGACGGAGAAGTGGAAATCGAATACAGTTTTTGCTCTATTACGTCAAATACAGTGTACAGGCAACCACGTGTTTTCGGGGTTCCCGACTCAAACCATGTGGTAGTACACCCATTAACCTGGTAGTCTCGTACACACAGATGTGGAGTTTACAAACCTAGATGGGTCAAGTCGGCCAGTTTAGTTCTCTGATACCCATGCTACGCATATGATTTGCTCTAGAACGCCCGCGTAGGCAGGCAAATACGTTATATATATGCAGACATTAAACTGAGGTTAACGTTTGAAATTTGACACAATTTGAGCCGAAAATGTCCACCTTTTTATGCCATCTAGGAAGATACTTTATAATTTAAAAAATTTTCAGCTTTAAAGTACAACTTTCAATATGTAATTTTTAAAGTATTGGTGTTTTGGAAAAATTTTTTTTAACTAACAAGTTAATTAAAGGTTTTTTCGCGTTGGCAAATTTAAACTTAAATTTATTTATTAAGACTCGAAGAATTTAAACATAAAACAGACATAAAAACATTTAACAGCTTGAGCAACGAAATTGTGGCGTAAATACACAACTGTACCTTTGGTTTTGTTGAAATCCATTGAGTCATATGATTCAGTGGTTCCCGCGCTCCTGATGTTCCCGCTGCTTCGTGCCTTTGACCCCCTGTAGTCACGACCCTACCTAGCAAT
>JASANE010003958.1:0-23001 GCA_030248225.1 Trileptium ribeirensis
AGTATAGCGGCTGTTTCGGGGTGAGGGGAGTCGTTCCCGGTGAGCTGCCAGCCGGTCACTGGAGGGATGGTCGTCCTGGGAAATAAATTTTTGAAATTCCTTGGAGCTCAAATGTTTTGTGGCTGATATATTACAACCTTCCCTAACTTTTGCTAATTTTCTCTCGATTTTTGCCTATTTTTGACAACGTATTCCGTACGTCTTCGGGGTTGGAGTGGTGTGATTTGGGAGTGTGGAGCCTTAGGGAGAGGGTGATCGGCTACCTCCCTGGGGTGGGATAGAAGACGGCCCGAGGAAGTCCGATCAAAAGGGGTTAACACCTTTGCCCCTATAAGCATGCATGCATTCCACTACTATTTATAAATGTGTATAACTGCAAGAGTAAATCACAAATACATCCAATTC
The DNA here is from genome assembly GCA_030248225.1 of Trileptium ribeirensis. Lineage (NCBI taxonomy): Eukaryota > Metazoa > Nematoda > Enoplea > Enoplida > Thoracostomopsidae > Trileptium > Trileptium ribeirensis. Next base: position 406 of record JASANE010003958.1, read on the forward strand.
TATTTGTTCCTACATTAGTGGCTTATTCGATCACTTTACACTTGGCCGGATCCAGTCACAAACTCGTATACTAATTCTAACTGCGTTGGATATCCCAGTGTTATTTCATTTCTTAAATGCACAATATAGACTCACTGCACAAATTTCAATTCCTGGTCGCTGAGCGAATTTTTGCTCGAGAATTGGCGATGGAGTTGGTCGAGTTCTTGCTTGTCAGCTTTTCGCAAAGCCGAAACGAGCAGCGAATATTGGCTTGTCGCACGTACCGGAATCGGTTCCGCATATGTGTTCACGGTGATACGAGCGAGTTCTCGGAGCAAGGTGCTGATCTGAAAACATTGAACAGGTGAACGTTTAGTTAGATAAATTGGATCATATGTAGAAGTTACAGCACTAGGTTTGCTGAATGATGATAAATATGAAAGATATAAAATGTAGCTCAAAGACCGCCTCTAAATAGCAAGTTTGTGCCAAAACTCCGGGCCTAAATATGAGATTAAACGATGAAGCTTAGTTAAAGCATGATAAACTAGGTAAAGTTTATAATTTAGAACACGACGTTTATCTCGAGATTTTTGATTTGTTCTCTGGAATCGGTTTCAAAGGGAAAATGATCTTTTGAAGTTTGTGAAACCGTCATTTATTCAGTTAAATTGTGTTTATACCTTCAAACTTCTAGCTCGAAGTTTTTTAGATTTGAGCTAAAGTTCAATCAAATTTTGATCAAAATTTAAAAAGCATTTTGTTTTTCAATCTTGGCGAAATAGAGTGTGTCAACACAATTCTAACTTATGTAGAATATTACGTTAGCCAATGACAGACAAAGAAGATGAAATGTAAGCTTAATGTGTGAAAAAAGTTGAAACGCCACAAACTGAAACAGTTTTCAATAAAAGTTACCGTCGACTTGGTCAATATTTGAACAAGATCAAATTTTGAGATTAAATTTTGAACAAAATGTTGTACTATGTGAACATACCTTAACTTCAAACATGTTCAGATGATCGGATTTAGGCGGTGACCAAAACGCGAAATCACATCAAAGAGTTACAGAAAAAGTCTATGTTTTGTGAATAAATGACGCGAATAAAATAAAACTCCAACTAACATGTTCGACTATATCGTCAGGTCGGTTCTCCATTTCACGGGCGTTTCCGGAACCGTCTGCCTGGAATCGTTCATTGATCACGTCCCATTGCTGGTTATACATGAGATCGGTCTCCGATTTAATCGGGTTGCTCAGTTGAATTGTTGAACTAAGTGGGCCGGAACGGAACAGTTGTAGATTTTGTCTGAAACACTTCAGTATTTAAACAAAATAATGCGACATATAAAATGCTTTATTAGATCGACATACATCCAGTGTCCTATAAGCTTTCTTGTTTTTAAACTAGTAAAAACTATATTTTCGTACATTTTAATTTGGAACGGCCTTTCCTGAACTGTTATCGGTAAAATTTTCGGTAGCAAAATTCATTGTAAAATAAAGAAGCGGCGGTTTATCCACTCCGAACTTCCCAAAAATCTAAATAATGTGTTTTTATATTTATAGCTGCTGTGGCCATTTGATTCTAATAAATACTATGATATGTCTATACAGATATATGAATATTTACGCAGTAATTGTTTAACTAAATTTAAAACAAAACTTTGAGTTACACCACCAAGGATTAAGCTTGGGGACACTCCCAGCACTCTACCTCCGCCCCGAAAGGATTAAGCTTGGGGATACTCCCAGCACTCTACCCCCGCCCCGAAAGGATTAAGCTTGGGGGCACTCCCAGCACTCTACCCCCGCCCCGAAAGGATTAAGCTTGGGGACACTCCTAGCATTCTACCCCCCCCCCCCGAAAGGATTAAGCTTGGGGACTCTCCCAGCACTCTACCCCCACCCCGAAAATACGCGTAGATGATGCTTTTTATTAAACTTTTGCATCTCGCATGCCCTGGTTTCGTTCTCAAGTGGACTTAGGAACTCAGACTGTGCCCGGATTCAAAATCGTTCCCGGGTTCCTGGTTGACTGCCCATCCATGAAGAAAATGAATGTTGTTCAACTATTTCTAAAGAACATTTTCAGTTTAACGAACTCACCGGATGTAAACGTTGATCACAGAACCAGTTTCCGGTCTCAATTGAACGCTGTATTGGCTTTCGGCATTGGCGTTTTCGATCAAAAATTGACGCCGATCACCAGCAATATCATAGCGAACAACGCTTGACGATTTGATGAACCGCCGCTGAAACAAAATATATTAGAAATATATAACGTATATTACTTATTATATAACCATATATACATATATAGTCTAGTGGGGCTTTGCCCTGCGTTCCTTCATAGTGCTCGACTCAGTACTGCGTGTTGTACCTCGGCGCAGAGCAGGGGATGATATGGGTGTTCCGGCTAAAACAGGAACCATGGTCACCATTGGGAGATACTTTTGGCCCATAAGTCGACCAACTCATGGTTCTATAAAATACCAGTTGATATCTCGGTGACAAGCTGTTAGCGAAGTTGGGCCGTAGGCATCAAAAAACCCTACACAACGGGCTTTGTGGGTGACAAATCAGAAAAAATAATGTTCCTAATCATAATTTGAATGATAAACTTCCCACATACGTCGCTGTCTGGTTCATGTAATGCAACAATGATGGCGGTTGTGGGGCTTGCAGTGTGGGAGTTTGCGCAGAATCTGCTGCCTCCTACAGTGGACACCGAACAGGTTCTTGCAGAAACTGTTGATGTGGTTGTCTGGCTGCTGTGCTATTGGAACTGGAAATCCGATGCCCTTTTCAATTCCGCGAAAACAAATCCTACATGATTCGATCTCCGATGCCACAGCGTGCTGGGCGTTGTCTCTCACTCGTGGACAACGTGATATATGGGCAAGCCACTGCGGCACGTCGTCTTTCTCTCGAGGATGATGCGACAGGCAAATTACCGAAAAAATATCTACGACCAGCAAAGAACAAGCTGCAAGTGGCTTGCTGAAATGTGCGTACGCTGCTCAAACTTGGCTATGGAAGAACTTATGCGTGATACTTTGCGGTGCCGTGCGATCGACATAGCCGGTATATATGAACAGAAATTACCGGTACATATATCATCCGGGCCCAGGATGTCTTGGAAGCCCTGCCAATTGCCACATTCTGGCAATAGTGGGCATGAGCGTTCAGGGCAGTACGGTGTAGGGTTTGTATTATCACACGAAATCACTCAGTGTGTAATATACTGGGATCCGGTTACCCCTCGCGTAGCGCATATTCGCTTAAGTGCAAAGTCAGGTCAATTTTTCAATATAATGCTCCAACAGAGAAAGCTCAGGAAGATATGAAAGACAGCTTGGGGTTTTAATATGCACTAAAGCCTTGAAATTACGCAATTTTTGTACTAAATCAACATCATTATAGAAAAGAAGACTAACGAATAACGGTATTTCGATCTGGCTATGCCGTACACTGAAGATAGGACACTGTCGGTCTCACCATTCCTTTCTGACTTATATCTTGTGGTCGTTAATATATGGCTGTTTTGGCCCTTCGCTCGGCGTCAGGACGTGTTTTTTTGTTTTCCTTATTTTTAACGATTATCAAATAACATTACTAATTAGAGTTGATTTGGCACAGTTGGGACTTGGCCCACGGCGGTGCCTATGAAACGGTATTTAGCTAAATATTTTCAAGCAATTGACTGTTGCAGTTTGGGATTTGGTTTCGTTCTGCTGTCGATATATCATTTTAATCCATATAGTAAAGACAGCGAGACTTACTGCAAATATCTTATTAATTTATTTGGAAACAAATGTATCATTATAAATTTGTTAGCTGTATAGCCGTCCAAAAATGCAACCTATTTTAATTAAAGAATACACAATTGCAGTAAGCAAGTAAGCTGAATCAAATATGATTTTTGCTTAAATCCGATAATATTCTCATTTCGCAGAAGCTAATTTCATATAATGCATCATTTACCTTAAGATGTGTGCACCTAGGGCCGGATTCTGTCACAGAGCCAACTCCCGCTCGTGACAAAAACGCACAGCCACATCCGGTCCTTCATAAATATAATAAAAAAGCTAAGCTATGCTAGTATGTTTGTACGGGCCGGGAGTGGCTATGTCTTAGTGTTTGATAGCCGGGAAAGGATACTGAAAAAAATATTTACTACATTCAGTTTAGCAGATTGTGTTACATCGAAAATATTTAGCTCTAGGCCCAGAAAAGGCAAGATTAGTAGTAATTAAAAGCAAAGCGCCTAAATTCAGGCAAAATAAACACTTAAATATCGCTATTTTTTAAAAAAAATTTGTTTCAGTCCCTTTTACAAGCCAACCTAGTAGCTATGTAAAACACGCTTTTTCAAGAATGAAAATTACGCTATTGTAGCTGGAAAGATGTTTTACGAATATATGACCATAACTACCATCAATTTCCATTTTTTAGCTATTTTCCATTGTCGACATATATTTCTGGCTTTTAGAGCCTTTTAGCTTTTTCCTTGTGACAATTTATCAGATTCACTTTGCTATTAGCTAAATATATTTGTAGGGTCTGGCTCGGCCCAAAAAATGTCACACTGGCTGCCCGCGGCTAGCCAAGCATGGATTTACAACCGCGACAGACTCTGACAAAATCCGGTCCTGCCGCACACATCTTTAGGTAAATGATGCATAAAGAGTGTAAAAAGCGAGACTAAACGGCTATCATGAAAAAAGAAGTAGATAAATTTTCATCTAAAGCTTTATTTCACCCCAGGCCCGTTGCAAACTATTAGTTATATTCGTATTTTATGCATTGCCCAATTTTGGCTAAATGTAGAATATTGGAAAACTTAAATTAAAAAAATTAAGAAATAAAAATGGGGCAATAATCTAATCTTACTCCGGCTTGTTTCGACGATTGACAATGCGAACATTTGCTGTTGTCACGATAGTTGTAAACAGTTTGAGGTCGCTCTATGCAGTTGTCAAAATTGACGGCTTTTGTTACATTCAAATGATCTTTAAGCTTGTTTTCGTTTTGGCTTCGTTGTTCTTCACTTTGGCTTTGATAGTACCGGGCATTGTCGAAGCGTTGTGGAAGTTGTGAAAGTGTATACACCGATTCGCAACGTCCTTCAACTGCTTCCTAAAAGTTATACAATAGGTTTAAGCATTTCGGTGAAACTATACACTAAATTCTCTTCAGCCCGACACAGACCGATTTCGGCATGTTTACAAGATTAATTGATGACCCGTTCGGATAAATCGCACAAATTAACTACCTAAAACTTGAATCTTCAGGAGTCACTTCTTCGACTAGATTCTGGCTAACTAAGCCATTGTCATGTTTTTATGTCCAATGCCTGCAAACCTCTTCCCACTACTAAACTAATCTCCGAATAGTCTCCGAAACAGTTATTACGTGTCTCTCACATAAATGAATCTATAATATAATAACCAGAATTGCGAATGACTTTTAGCCCACAACAAGTTTAATCCTTAGACAATAAAATATGGAGCAACAAATGGCCAATACCGGGGAAGGATTCATTAGCTAATCAAAAATTGGGTTTATTTATTTGTAAGAACGAGTAAAGAAACATTGTATGAAATGCATGAAATCAAGGCTATACGCCGCCATATACATTGTCAACACGAAAGACCAAGTCTTAAGTTATAACAAAGTTTTAATCCGCCAAAGTCGCGTTTTGAGCACTTTGTTCTCAGGCTTAGGCTAGAATGTTCTTGGACAGCGCTTTTATTTTTAAATTATGTTTAAAAAATAAAGTGTTCCACAAACGTGCGAGGGGTTTGATATAATGGTCCAAGAAAATAGCGACAACTTGGTGGTCCCAGAACATTGGTAGGGTATGACCCAGTGAGAGGTTCATAAACCTGGGAGGGTAAGAGCGAAAATGATCGCCACGTACGGCCGTAAGGGAAATCTGAAGAATATCACTCTTAGCAGTGGAGCGATAATCATCGACTCTTGCTACACGGCAGTCAGCTGTAACGTGGGTAAGATCTTGCTCAGAAAGTAAATAGAATTTTCTTTTTGAAAGCGACACTTGTTCGCGGCGTTCTTCAAACTTTCGCCCCGAATGCTAGGAAACGGGATATCAACACCCGCAGAACAAGACAACTTAAGAATTATTTACAATCAATCCTCAAACGCAACAACTATGAAAGAAATTTGTCAATACTTTCTTAGGCTCTCATCATGGTTGCAGTAAAGTTCTGCAACTATGCCCAGTCCAGGCGAAATGCTGACTTCAGTGATGCTTGCTGTAAAATAATTTTATTCAGCAACGTGGTTATAATGAAAAACTGGTTTTATCGCATGCAGTTTTCGAAAACTTTCTTTGAAAGTGAAATAGGAAACGTTTAATTGGATGGTGTACATGCAAAAATTCGTAGCGGAGCATTGGGTATGGAATGCCTAGAATGCGGCGGAATAATAATCAACCACAATATTAATTAATGGTTGTAATTATACGGAACCTAGGTTCCCCACGATAAACAATTTTACAACTTACCTCCATCACACGATATGTATTAGCTCGTCCGTTGGCCGGTGAAACTTCATTGGTCAATCGTTGATGGACGTTTTCCAGCGATCCGTGCTGTTGCAAATTGACTTGAAGCAAATTCATTACACCGCGTTTCATGTTCTCCGACACGGGCTTATCGCTTTGTTCAAATTCCACATTGCTGATCTGAAAATATTGCTATACTTAAGCACTGACTTTTCAAAAATACAAACAATTAATATGATGCGAGCTCTGAGCAGACATTCAAGTGTGAAGCTATTCCTACGGAAGCGTTCCTACGTGGGAAGCGTTCCTACGCTAACGGTTCTCTTCGTAGAAATGGATTCATTAAATTTAGTATATTTCAGCAATAGATGTCAGGTTTAAGCGATTTTATGATTTGAGTGACTCATTTTTGTAGCAAAACTTCGTAGCTGGCTTTGTGTGGAATTGTAAGCTGCTAATGTCTCCAAAGCTGCCTAACTACGTTCAAAATTTTATCTGACCTCGAATTTACATCAAAATTAAATCAAAATTTGAGTTTCTTTATGAAATTCAAATATGTAGAAAATGGTGATATTAGACGACGTTTTGTTAAATTCAACCTTTTCTTGGTGTGTTTTGATGCGTCAGTAGCTACGCAGAGATGCACAGCATTGACACCTTCACATTTGTGCAAAAAACAGATTTTGAGCTCGCACTTGTGTAATTTCTATTTTGAGAAATATCTGAATCTCAGTAAAGTGTTTTAGCCAAACAATGCGTGGTTTTCAAATGCCACAACACGAACCAAAAGTTGAATTTTGTATATACGACATAGAGACCATTCAATACAAATTAAGGCAAACTGCCGTGTGTCAGACAGTTAAACTTAGTGTCACATACACCCATTTTAGCTTAGCTTACGGATTAAAACAACTGTATCTTCACGCAAACGCCAGCTCTGCGTCCAAACAGCAATAAGTTCGATTCATACAACTTTGAAATACCCCATTCAATTTTCCGGATTTTGCGATTTCGTCACGCGATTTTCGTCGTACATGTCACTAAGATTTAAATAATAATGAAATCATACGTACCATTCCGTTTTGATACTCAAATTTAACCGGTTTTTCCAGTTGTGACTCAAATTGCTGCTCGATATTCACCGGTTCAAAGGCTTCGAACGGCAAAATTCGACGCGGCAAAGCAACTTTGCGATTCAGCTTTGCCATACGGATGTTTCGCAGCTAAAATAGATAGTAAAAACGTATTTAGTGAGGCGAAGAGTTTAGAAACTTAATTTGAGAAAACAAAAATATCTATAAATCGCTTTGTGCTAGAAAATGTATTTCTTCAAATGGATGTACCTTATTTTGATGGTATTGCAACTAGTTTAAAGCAACATCATCGTTCCACGGGTCAGAACAATCCTTTGAGTGGGTTGCACAATAATGTTTAGCGTTTAGACATATAAATTGTTCTACATTTTTGTAAATTACTTAAAAAGTTCTTCGTTCTTATCAAAGACAAAAACGCGCTTTTCCGTTTGTTAAGGACAATTTTGGGTTCCAAAAACAAGTGTCTAAACTATAGATGTCGAAGGTCCGCAGGCTGCCTGCGGAGGACTGGAGGGGCGGGAGTAGGTGCGGAGCCTTCAGGGAAGGACCGGGGTATATGATAATCCAATACTGGCTTCATCGATGGTATTAGTCGGAAGTCGGACATCATCAGCTTCGCGTTTTACGGTTTGTTCGTTTCGTAAGATAATGTTGTTAGCACATAAAAATGGTGAAAATATGCGCGAAAAGGAAACATCCAAACAATAAGTACATTGTTCAACAGCCATAGCCGACATTTGTCGTACCTTCAGCACAGCGTTGTTTCGGCTTTGAATCTGGACAACCACTTCGGATTGAATCCGTGATCCAGCATGGTGTTTGCTCGATCGTGGAACTCCGTTCAGTACTTGACCGTCGTAGAAAAACCGATACTCCCGGTTGGAGGCAAAGCCTAAAAATTGTGTCAAATAGATCGGTTATATCTATATGAGCTTTATAAATGGATTCCTGTCTTGTGCAGCATGAAGACACAGAAGAAATTGCTGCTAGATTTAAGACCTCCGTTGTCTTTCACAGTTACGTGTTCCAGCAGGCGAGACATATTCGAGCAAGCTCTGCTAGGCGATGTCATAATAATGTAGTCTCTGGATTGACTTGTTTTACGTGGCTTTTACGTTGTAATGTCCACAAGGATTGGTACCTAAAACCTCACACAGTGTCCGACACATCATCGACAACAGGGTGTCCTAGGCAATCCATGATTTTCAAAAAAAATTATGTGCAGGGGTGCTGTCATTTTCCGACGGGGTCAAGGTCACCGACTTTTTTTATGTTATTTTATTGACGATATCCTCTTGTCAACATGCATATTTTCTAGATACAAACTTCAAAAAACTAACAAAAATTGAATAATACGCCGCACTAGTTACAGACAATGTGCATTACTGCTAACTCGCGAAAAAATGGTACCGAAAGGCGTGTGCGACATCGTAAACAAAATATATAGTTACTAAGGGCGTGGCATATACCCTCAGGAGTGTGTTAACGGTATACGTGTGATACTGGCTGTTTATACGGTGCGGTCGGGACTACATGGAACAAAAGTTCCAAACACTAGGGTCATTATAACGTGAACGCCTCATTGAGTAACAATTAGAGCACTCTGTTCTATTGTTGGAAAATGAACAGCACTTAGCGGTAATTCCGAACGCTCCTCTTGAGCTCAGATTCAGCTTAAGGCTCAGGTTGATTTTCTGAAGAACGGCGTACGCAACATACGGTTCGTGGAAAGATACCGCAATATACAAACAGCAAGATCCACCGTTCATCTAGATATTTCGAACAATAAGACTGGAAGTAGCTTTGTGGAAGCCAGCAGAGTTTCTTCAAATGGCGCATTACCTGTGTAACAAATTCATGTTGCCAGTCTATGACAATGAATTTCGCAATTTTTTGTTCGATAATTAATAGAATGTCATTGTGAGGCTACATTTGCACTGATTTCGGGCCCAAACCGCCAGAAATCCGGCAATAAATGGAAACGCTTTGATTTTTATCAAATTGTTTGTCCTAACATTTTAACTTACAAATCATTCCAAAAGCATTCGAACGAAAATGGTGCCCTCTCTTTGACAAAATTGCACTTAATCAATGTTCAGCTCTGGGTTTTTGAGTTATATGTCGAAGTTTAAAATAGTACGCCTACATCTGTTTTTATCTCAGTAACATTCTTGCCTATTCGGGTAAATAATGGCCAGTGGAAGACTTTTTAACTCATCAGATGTTTCTAAATCAGTCATTAGACAAAAATAACGGTGCAGCATGTGCGGTGATAACAAAGCCTATTTGGGAAAAAAACTATTAAAATTTTTCATTTTTCAAAAGTTGAACGAGAAGGACTGTTGATAACATTTAAGTCGCTATGACATCTGCTGACGTGGCATGTGTCGTCAAGGATTAGGCGCCTGTAAAACGTCAAAAATTGCTCTTGAAAGAAAATTTTTCGTTTAAATCAGTGATTTATAGATTTTGGTTGGTTTCGTCATTTTGATAATCACAAGAATAAATCCAGTGAGCAATGGTTTATGGCCAAAACATTGCCCTTAACCTACGGGGTTTTTGCGGTACTTTGCAGGGCATAAACTTACGATTGTCCTTGATATCTCGGTTGTGTTTGGCTTCGATTTCAATCTCATATCGGTCCCATTGCTCGATTCCGGTCTCAGCTAAACACAACAACATATATTAATATAACGTTTTAGATAATTTTTGGTAAAACCTTTTAGATTCCCAAACTTTGAAGATGCGGTTAATATACGGTTAACATTGTTAGAATTTGTATTTTCAATGAAATGTAAATTTCAACAAAATTGTCGTGTACTGTCCTCACGATATTTCAATCATTCGAAACCACTCGATATTGTGAATTGCCGAGAAAATGTTTTCGGGAACAGCTCAATTAGTCGCAGCGAAGAAGCTAAGGCCCAACTTCTAAGCGCACTGCGGTTTCGTACGATTTATTTTGGCTTGATCGGAGGCAAAATATGAAAATGGAAATTGGAAGACTTGTAAGATTTTATATAATTTTTTCTGATTTAGCCTTTTAATTTTGATTTAATCAACAAATGTAATTGACATTGTTGATATGTATGCCCGCTACTGTATAAATGCAATACTCTCGGTGAGCATATAATACACAATTATTTTGACTTGGGAAACTGTCAACATCTTTGCTTTTAGAACGTCGCCGTGAAAGCTTCCCTTAGCTTCAACATTATTAACCACACAAACGTCCATTCAACGAAATCCGATTTAATTTCCATTGTTGGATTTCCGTTTGTTTCTACATTTTTTCAAGAATTATTAAAGTCTAATTTTACTCAAGTTTGCTTAGCGTAAAAAACACTGTTGCATTTGAAATGTACTAAATAATTGTGTAAATTTTTTAATAAATCGATATTACACATTTCATTCTTTTTCAATTATGCATGACATTTCGTGGTAGTCGAATAGGTTCTTATTTGAAACACTTAGATATGTAGCAAAAATACCGCAATATACACTGTAAAAACTCGGACTCAGAATTTGACGCAGTTAAGCCGGCAGCTCTTCCGTGATTCGGGTAAAATGAATCAAATTATGGCTCAGACTGTGTTAAAAATTGTCAGCGTATGAGGCACACGTTGGCTTAATGTGGGTCAGCTTTAACCCAGACTGAGTAGAACATAACACAGGCTGAGCTTAATCCTAGCCATCTGCTGTGTCGGAAAAGGACTGGCTCAGTTGAGTGGAACTTGGCTAGTCCTTGTACGATTCGAAGACAAACTAGCATAGAAAAGTGAACATTATTCCCTGGTTAATCAGTGAGCATTAAGCTTCCAATTTATCGTTTTGGAAAGCTTAAACCTAATAGGAGTTTTGAAGCTTAGCTCTAGGCTTATGTTATAAAAACGACAAGAGGCTGGTGTTGTGCTAATGAGTTTAGCGAAATCAGGACTCCCAGAAGTCAACATAAAGCGCCGAAGGGCGGCCACGACAAAATACTAATAGACATCAAATTGACTTACCACTTTGACTTTCGCGTCTGGAAGCAGCAATTGCCAGCACCGCAGCACACAAAATCAGTAGCTTCATTGCAGTGGCCGAAGAAAATCGCTGCAAAACGGTATTTGCAGTGGATCGAATCCAAGAAAGTTCAGACTAAAAATCTCCAAGTGAACAACTGTAACGCGAAACACTAAATATTGTATTTTGTTTTAGGACTGCGTGAGCGCAAACCAGTAAAATCGCTCGCTCTCAGCGATGAGCTTATATAGGCAAATTTTATCTCATACGGCTGTTTCAATTTCAGGAACTGGACATGCGATACTAATTACTCTACTCGCGACCGCGTTGACCTTTGATGAACTGGTGTTGTGGCATATTTATTAATTTGCATTGCTGAATCAAATTTAGCCTTTATAAAACGTCGGCTTTCTACAAGTTTGCTTTTCGTAGCTTATACATAGTTGCATTCTTGATTAGTCTATAATTAATGGGTAAACGACAAATTTTGCTGTAATAATTTACAGCTTTCCTTCATTGTGACGACTAAAGTTCGATAATAATTACACATTTCCAAATTTATTTACTTTGGTTTTAACATTTCTGAAAAAGTTTGACTTTGCACCCCGATTTGTTTTGATAATTGCGATCAAAGGCTATGTTTGTTTTCTTCGCAACAAACCAGAGAAAGCAGCGTCTTTGCAGCTGAAAACGAGACTAATTTTTGGAAATCTAAAGCTGTGATTGATTCATTCAAATCTTGTTCCTGGTATCGGTCCTGTTGTATTGATATTTAAACAATATTCAGTTTTTAGACAACATTTGCTTTGTACAAATATTTGAAAAGATCCACGAGACATCTTAATATAATTGGACCAGCCGGATTCGAATCCCGGCCTCGAGCTTGTAAAACTAGCGCGCTACCACTACACCGCATGCCCCGATCCGATAACGTAGCGAGACGTTACATCACTTCCTCCCCTAAGAGCATGGGTTGAACTCGAGCTGCGTTAAGAAAGTCCATGCTGGGGTTCACGTCGGCTTCGCCAAATAAAAAGATACATTAGAGATCCTAAATTGGACCAGCCTGTATTAGAACCCCCCAGAGACCCCCCCCGCCCCCCCCCCCCCCCCCTATATTATGCACGAGTAAACTTAACTTGCGCCCATCGACTATCCTATTTTGTAATAGCCGATAGCGAATCGCAAACCGTTGTTACGAAACAAAAGCGGAAATTTCATCGGTTTTTCGATAACAGAAAGTTGGCAAAATCAGAAACAAGTACCAAAAATTACACCTTGTGTTGTAACAGATTTTGACGATTTTGAATTTGCAGTGAAAACTGTTATCTAATGCCTATCAGCTTTTGATTTGTATTTGTCGCTGTTCGCGAACAAATTTAACGTAATAGTGACGTCACAAATTAATCGGTCCCTTGGTTTAGCTTGCAGTGTTCGCGAACAAAGCCAGCGAATCCAAATCCGGTAGATTTTCGTTCGCAAAAAATTCGGCAATTTTCTTTGAATTTACGCAAACATAAATTTGCCGGATTACTCTCGCAGAGCTGTGTGTTCGCGAACGGTTATACACCGAATTATGCTTTACCATAAAACGTTCCGTAACAGATTTTTTTACCGAAATTGCAAAATAGGACTATTGATGGGCGTGGGTTAAGCTTGCTGTCGCATAAGGCACAACAAGACGCGTTAAACAAAAAAAAAAAGAGGGCGGGGGGAGAGGAAAAAACCAGAAAAACCCCAAAGAAGCCAACCCCATAAACCCCCCCCCGCCACGCCCCGCAACACAAGAGCAACCCCATACACGTATACATACGAGCAATCACGCAAATGAAAACAAAATGGACCCCGACCCACCGGACACACACTACGCCCCAACACCAATATCGCAGCGAAGAGGAGAAACGATATATAACAAAACCAGCAAAAACACCGCCACAAGGAACAGAATACGCACCCACCACATCACCACCCAGCCCGATTCACTAAGACAACAGACAAAAACCCAAACACCAACCACACCCCCAAAATTCCCTTTGTTGTTATCACTTTTATCTGTTATAAATTGAGGGTATGGAAAAGTTTATCTAAGACAAAGAAGCAGAAAGCTAATGAAAACATAATAAATGGATATTACAAGATACAAAGATTACAAGAGAAACACAATACATATATCGTTAAGTTATGTCCCTGACAGTTGTTCAATGGGACCGTAGTTAATAGTCTAAACCCTGCTTTATACACCGGATTGTGCAAGTGATCTACATAGTCCACTGAGCTATTTAGGAGCCTCGATTTTTAAAGGAACCTCGCTAAGTGAGGAAGTACAACGCTCGTGCAAATGTACGCCATACGGCAAACCCATTTAATGCTAACGCGACGCAATGCGGACCCTGAATACCTATCGGAAACGTTTGACCTTAAAGGCGGGTGAACTTTTTACTCAAAATTAGGTAAATTATTTACCAAAATTTGACTGTTAATTTGTAGCACAGAAACATTGCAAAATACAATGCTTCAAAAGTTGAGCACAAAGTTTGTCAAGTTCTATTCCGATTGGGTAAAGCAATATTGTAGAAAAGTTTGAACACTGTTCACATGTTCCAACTCACCAAAAATCCTAAAAAATCTTTCAAACTTTGATCAATATTTGAGCAAAAAGTTTGACGTGAACGCTCCTATAAAGATTAAAGAATTGTTCTCAAAATTGTCAATTGCATAGAATGCATAAAAGTGATAAATACAAGTAAATAACATAAGAATAAATATTATGGCATCAATTATTAATGTAACAAAGTATCAAACTGTTTCTTTTTAATAATATTCCATCGGTTTATTTTCTAAATGTATTTAGCAAAGAATGACATTTGATCAACAAAACATTCACAGCAAACTCGAACATTAAGGCTAAATCGCCGCCAGATTTGACAGTCTTCAGTTCCAATGTTTTCGAGCACCACAAAGTTGAGAAACTTTTGCTTGCACTTGCCATGAGCTAAAATTCAACGTATTGATGCATTCAATGCATTTATATATCAATTAGAACATATTAACTTCCAATTGATATTAATTGTGGTTCATTGCTGTTAATATCTGCAAGCTCGAACAGCGTCAAGACGCGCATGGCATCTTTTCTATTGACTAAGGAATCGGGTCGGAGAGATTGTAATGGACACTAATACTATAGGGGATATGGTAAAAAGCCATATTTCGATCTGTCATTGGAAATTAATATTACTGGGTTAGCGTTTGGAAAATTTACATTTTGCAAGATGTAATTTGAGAATAACTGCCGTAATTCGGAGCGGAAATGCTAATACGCTGCTCATCTTAAATCTAATCTCCAAGAACACCATGTTTTGGGCTAATGTCAGCTCCAATGTTTCATCGCTGGCATTTGGTTGTAAACCACTCGGTTTCGCTCAATGTTTCAGCGAATATGAAATAAGGTTATTGCCTGTGATAGTAATGCTGCTCAGAGGAAGATTTTCTTAACAAAATATACGAAAACATTTGAACCCGTCGGTAGTTCAAAGTCATTCTATTATAGCCAGTTATGCGTAGCCAGCAACGACGGAGCAGATGGTCCATTTTCTCAGTCCAACAAAGCGCCTAAAAAGAAGTTTTGGACATTTACGGGCATAGTCAAATTTGTCATAGCCGTGTTGTATTTTTGCGACAGTACCGAATCGAGAAGCTTTGCAGACTGATATCTGCTAACAATGATTTTTAGAAGTAAGCCATTAATGGAATCTATCCTGTCTCGCAAGTCTTTCACTATCTTGTATTCTCTTCGGCGCCAGGGGGGTTGGACTACGTACCAGTGAAGGTCAGCAATTTGCTCCGAGCAGGTTCGACGTCTCAGAGGCGCAACTACCCTAACCTTCCGATATAGGCATGTATGGGGCAATTACCTGAATTAGCCGCCCTATTCTTACCTATGAGGTACACAGTAAAATATGACTTTGTCCGTTACACATGTGAGCAGGATAAATCACTTTTTCAGCCGAACATTACGTTGTATTTTAATTATAAGGTATGTGGGGCCGTGATAGAATAGTTTTCGGCAACATTGGGCAGAATATGTATACTTAGCAGAATAATACACGTAATATCAATTCACTCTTCACACAAAGCAAATCCAATTTGTGGTCAACCGATCATTGTTTGTGCATAATTTATTGCTGGAATATTATTTTGTCTTTAAATGGGTTAATGGAATGGAACACGTGATCAAGACAAACCTTTTAGGAAACATATTCGTCCGGCGAACAGGCTTAAATTGATATGGTCCGGCTAGTTATAGCGAAACGGTTTAATTGGAGCGGGATTAAAGGTAACGATTCCAGGATCTGGCTCGCTGATATTTGTCCGTGAAGGTTTGAAAGTTAGCAAGTTTCTGTTCTGCTCCCGTCATATGTATGCAACGTAAGTCCGGTATCGGATTTACCTGCCCTGGCAACGAGCTGCGACCGACACGTAGGATATTTTGGAAAAAGGCGTCTTTCGTTTTAGTTTCTCGAATCCATGAGCACATGTAACGGTCACTACACCGCAGTTATGATCCCCTGCCATTTGAAAAAAGTTAACAGCTTGTTCATGTATGTGCTTTGACAAACTGCGCTTCAAACATAATCGATTTCACCATCGGGTTTAATGCTTTGTCTGAAGAATCCGTTGCTTTAGACAATTTAGTGATCGGGCTGTGTACGCGCTCAAATGTTAAGCACGCGGGTAGCGGGTAACCCACGGGCACCCTAAGGATTCTGAAAGTAATTACACAACCCCGAAGAATCCGCTATAGAAAGTTAACAAGATTAGAATGGCTTAAAACACAAAAAGCGATAAATATGCTGAGCCACATGGATTCAATAACCTGCGGGCCTCGCGGGCCTGAGCAAGACGTATTGAGCCCGGGTCTACGGGCCTGATGGCGTGGACAGCCCTTTGATATGCATGGGTATCCGCGAGCTCAATAATTTCTGCACGCGCATACCTCTGTGCTTTATGATGAAGAGATCTTTTTACCCTATGTCATAAGAATGTTTGGCATTACCACAAAAATCAATGAAAGAGGAATATAAACGGTCGGTGGTGGGTCTACTGGAACGCTGTAGCTGGCTCCCGTTAAGAAATCAAGATAGACAGTCGATACACGAGATAACATAGGGGTACCCTCCGTATACATTGTGGAAGGCTAAAATTCCACGCCGTAGTATAATTTAAGGTACATGAGTACGGCTGAATGTCCTATAATTTCTTAATTATGACCACTTCGTGAATGCGAAATTGTCAGCGAATGTTGTAGACACAAATTGTTCGCTAAAATACTTACGATATGTGTAAAAATACATGCAGCCACGATCCTCGTCGCAAATGACTTCGCTAATGAAAGGCGGAAAAAATCGGTCGGGCATGACCCGAATAGCGCGACACGCGCCACACATTCGCAAATAGCCCTCGGTCGATGTGCCACGTTTTTCACATTCAAATGGGTGAGATCGGCCTAAAACAAAGTGCAACCATTTTCGTCTGATTCAGAATGTCATTTGATGAACACGGAGAAGCGTGAGAAACGTGCAGATGTAGGCGAACCTCAAATTCCATTCGTGCGTGGCAGAGCCCATATTCGCGTTTACAATTATGCCAATTGCAAAAATATGAACGCGAGTTTTCGTTCGAACTTATTCGTGAATTTAACAAAAGAACAAACCTTGGTGTACGCATCTAAAAAACGGACTAACGCATAATATAAATCATTATTACAGAAAAGCCACAAACTTTCCTATAAATTTCGGGAGTAAAACAATGTCGATATTGAGCTGAGCATCGGATTTTGACAAAAATTTGGCACTGTTTTGAAATATCGAGCCAGCGTCTGTCTCCTGCTGTGCCTAGAAAACTTTTTCTCTTGAATATTACCAAAATTACTGAAAAATTAACCAACTGATTCCTGTAGCAGTTTTGTACACAGTACACAAGTAATAGTTGTAGCACAGCCATCGTGCGTTAAGTGCTTTGTACGCACGGTTGTATTTAACGAGTTGAAACGAGTGCGTCAGCATGAGTTTGAACGAGTTTAACAACACAACTGTGCGTACAAATCACTTAACGCACGCCTGGCTGTGCTATAACTGACTTGTAATACAGCTAATTTAGCTAAACCTGCGTTAAGTCATTTTAATGCACGGCCATGACTATATAAGCTGTGCTACAATTTTAAATATGCTACTAATGTTACTATATCTACGTAGATGCTATGAAATGAAACAGTAAGTTAAAACGGCTTAAACCCTAACATTCAAATCACAATTAATTCAATGCTAAACGCGTACCCAGCAGTTCTTCCTGATCGCTGTCGGTCATCGTTTTCTTTGAAAAGCCCTTAGCCATTCTGCTTTGTTCTTGGACACTGTTTGTTTGCTGTTGGCGATCGTCTTCCGAGAAGCTGGCGTCTCTCAACAACGGTCCGTGCTGTCCTCGAGAAGCGCTGCTTTTCGCCCTCCTCAACTGGCCGCGACGCTGATGGGTTTGCTTCTCCATTTCCTCCAGTCGTCGCTTCAATTCGGGAAATTCTTCCAGCAATTCTTGGAGCATTAATTCAATTTTACTATCGGCCGGCGTTGATTTTTCACGTGATGACGTTGCTTCACCGCCGTTGTAGGATCGCTTGCGTCGCATGTGGCCTCTGGAGCGCGATGAAAATCTGGACGATGGACTCATGTGCGATGAGGACCTACCGATGGACATCTTCGTTTGTTTGCCATCATAGTTGCTTTTGGACAAGGTATGGCGCCGAAATGGAGGCATGATTTCGGAGGATTGGTCGTGAAATCGGGCACGGTAGTAATTACGCAGCCCAGATGTGATGTTGTACAGTTTCGTTTTCATTTCCGGCGTTTTAATGTCGCAATTTTCCAGATCTAGTTCCGCGATCATTTTTTCAATGGATTCTAAGTTTTTTTCCAGAGTCATTGGATGTTTCTGTTTGTCGGTGTTCCGGTCCTGAAATATATTTTAAATAATGTTTCAAGTTTTTTTCCATCAATTCCAAATTGTCGGCTTTGATGTTTAGTGCAAAATTTCACGCTAGTTTTGGGTTTGATTATAGGCATGGCAAAGTTTTCTTGGCCATATATATTTTAAGACGACTGCAATTTTTAGTTCCGAACATTGTCGTTAAATTAATACATATACACCGTCGATAAGCGGGAAGTAATGTCAGGGTAGGATGTAATCCGCAGTAAACTTTCGGAAGTGAAACTTTATTCTACGAAAACCGCTGTGACAAAGACTGTTTAAATTTTGGTTCATCATCTTTGCGGCTCGTAATTTGTCCATTAATGCAATGTGAAACTAAATCTAAGCCATGCCCGTCTAGCAATCACTCATAGTTTTCTACAGACATAATTTCATTATAGTTAAAATTCAATTTAAGATAAATATTTGTTGGCCTTTATTCTGATCATTTGAACCATACTTTGCGATAATTGTGGAAATATCCACGAGCGATCTTCTCACTGGTATTCATCCCTATAGTACGTTCAGCAATCAGCTGTGCCAGATCATAGGCCCGCTAAGCCCGAATTTATATTTATCCAAGGTCCATTTCTTCTAGCACACTGAAGCCCTGCAATTGTTGTTAATATTAGGGACGTTTCTGTCCATTTCGCGCAACGTTAGAGGTGAGCCGTGGATCCAAATACCTTGCCACATTTAGAATATCAATCTTTTGAATCAGCCAAATTAGTAGGGTCTAGTATTAGATCGGACAGGCTTTGGATCGGTTAAATGTATGTTATGGCGATTAAAGCTGTTAATTTAAAAAATTAAATATAAAATTATGAATGTTTTAAAATCTTGCAATAGTCTCGTCTTGCAATAGTTCCAGGATATATTTATGACACGAAAGCTACAAATACTGGTCGCCATTATTAATGAAAAGTTCGTATAAAATATGAAATAGAAATATGATCAACTGTTAAAATTGTTATTGCTATGATGCAGCACTGTGTGTCACGTATAAACCCGCGTTAGAGCCAGATGTTCGACCGATAGTCCGTATCCGCTCTTGTTCGGCTCAGCCTGGCTCAAGATGAAAGCAGGCTCGGCTCTTCATGAACGGCGTTCGGCTCGCCTTGGTACGTCTCGTGGGATTGCAAGCAGTAATTAAAAGCACCAAGAGTAAAATCTTGGGACAGCTTAATGTTAGAAACCAAATACAAAGAAAGACTGTGTATAGTTGCTTTTAAGAGCATTTAAAGGACATACGGCTGTTGTTGCAATTGGCCGACTGTTGCTTCGGTTGCCATGATTGCTTCTCGTTGTCAGAAATCATATGTGTTGATGAAGATGTCACTTTCATGACAGAGTCAAAGGAGTTTGAATAAAGCATACATGTTCAACACTCGAGGTCCAAGTTGGGGATAGCAGGTGCTCAGGTAGGGGGCATCAGCCGGTCGGAGAGAAGTGGGCAAGTTTATCAGAGAGGACAAATTTTAGAAATTTTTTGGCACCGGGGAGTGACTTCCCCTATTGTATGGTATAAAGATACAGACACAGATGGAAGTTAATCCTTGAGCAAACCTGGCAATAAACTAATCGCTATTGGTGAATTCGTTTCGAACGATTTCTGTGAATACTGCTCGATACTTCAATTACTTCTAGTATATTTCGACTTCACCAGTTATCTTTTAAGAAACAGAAAGAAACACGAAAATTCTTTGGTTTTTGTATACACTTCACGTTAAATTTCCACACGAGCAGTGCAGATTTATAACGAAGCGTGGACCTCGACCTGTATTTGGCCAACCGATTTTCCTGAAATACTCATCGGCAAGACCCAGCCCCAAACTAAGAGACCCTGTATTAGTACCCAAACATGTAACTTTGATATGATTACATTTTTCGCATATACAATAAGTATTGTTTTAATAATTTTTAATTGGAACAACAGTAAAAACCACTACTTCGGAGACGGACATTCATTCTGTTCAGTGCTCTCAAATGCCGTTGACCGATCAGTTTAGGCAATTTACGCAATTTTAGTTAAAATAGTTCAACGCCGTATAGTAACTAAAATCAAGATATAAGTTTGACTCTGATAAGCTTAATTGATCAGTTAACTAATTATATTCTCGATTAATCTCAGTTACTTTCTTGTATTCGATAGGTTAATTATGCTTTTTGTTTTAATTATGCATTTATTCTTCAAAACTTACGTATGGTAAGATTAGTCATTGCTATTTTGACTTTGAAATGACTAAATTCGAGCGTTCTCCTATATTTTGCCCAAAAATGTGACTGATTGATTGACTGATCGATTGATTGATTGATTGATGGGTTCATATTTGCGTATTGTATGTTAGTTTAGAAAAGTCATGATTCTACAAATATTTTCAACTTTTTTTAAATAAAAACTGCAACATGAGCGACCTAGTTTGATAATTATGTAATTTTGTTTTATTATTAACTATAAAAATCAATCATAGTTGAAATAATTTCTTAAACTAACAGTGCAAACCATAATTTTATTACTTGTTCAATGTTGGGAGGAATTTTTTCACTGAAATTTCATATTTCAGTGTTAATAACAGAGAGTGATTCTTTTTTAAAAATATTTCTCTGATTTTTAAGTAATGGCGGTGCAGAATAACTTTGGGCACACAGTTATTTTATGTCGTTTCAGCCTACATTCTAGAGAATTCATTGACGACTTCTCTATACAAATTGAACCGTCCGGGTTCACAAATCAAGGAGCCGCGGAATTGGAAGCCCAATGAAGAAGAATTTAAAAACAAGTTTCGCTGCCAATTACCAAAAGTGAACAGTGGCTGATCGGCTTGTTGTCTCACAGTGAAATGCGTCACAGCCATTTAAAATTGTAGTTCTTACATAAACTGCATTAAAGAGCATGAAATGTTTTGAAATGAAAAAGCTAACCCACAGCCGGTGTTCTAACACAGATTTTGTGCCTAATAATGTCATGTCCGATACACGATGAAATGTTGAAACAGGTAGTTAATTGTAATAATGTCATGTTCGATACACGATGAAATGTTGAAACAGGTAGTTAATTGTAATAATGTCATGTCCGATACACGATGAAATGTTGAAACAGGTAGTTAATTGTAATAATGTCATGTCCGATACACGATGAAATGTTGAAACAGGTAGTTAATTGTAATAATGTCATGTCCGATACACGATGAAATGTTGAAACAGGTAGTTAATTGTAAAAACAAACAAAAAAACATAATGTCATGTCCGATACACGATGAAATGTTGAAACAGGTAGTTAATTGTAATAATGTCATGTCCGATACACGATGAAATGTTGAAACAGGTAGTTAATTGTAATAATGTCATGTCCGATACACGATGAAATGTTGAAACAGGTAGTTAATTGTAATAATGTCATGTCCGATACACGATGAAATGTTGAAACAGGTAGTTAATTGTAAAATGTATGAGATACACGAGAAAGTGAAACAGTAGTAATAATAATCAGGCGATACACGATAAATATGAACGTAGAATAATAATATCAATACACGAGAAATGAAACAGGAAAAATAAAACACGAAAAAGAAACAGAGAAAAACACCGACACGAAAAAGGAACGGGTAATAATGTCATGTCCGATACACGATGAAATGTTGAAACAGGTAGTTAATTGTAATAATGTCATGTCCGATACACGATGAAATGTTGAAACAGGTAGTTAATTGTAATAATGTCATGTCCGATACACGATGAAATGTTGAAACAGGTAGTTAATTGTAATAATGTCATGTCCGAACAGAAAAAAAACAACAAAAAAAGATACACGATGAAATGTTGAAACAGGTAGTTAATTGTAATAATGTCATGTCCGATACACGATGAAATGTTGAAACAGGTAGTTAATTGTAATAATGTCATGTCCGATACACGATGAAATGTTGAAACAGGTAGTTAATTGTAATAATGTCATGTCCGATACA